>JBCFXI010000966.1:0-87650 GCA_038496175.1 Ampulex compressa
CGCCACAGGAGGGGAGAGAGAGAGAGAGAGAGAGAGAGAGAGAGAGAGAGAGAGAGAGAGAGATGTCGTGGGATTCAAAATAAATTTTCCACTTTGGACGAGATAAATGCGTATTACGTTTCTCGGAATAATTGAGCGTATATCTGGCCCTCTTTCTAGATATCGTTCGTCTTCGCCTTTAGGAATCTCTAATTGGCTATGCACGTTATTTCCGGAGGTGCATGGCCGCCGAATTGTTCGGCCTTGCATGATTGGGTATAACTGCAGCCTTTTCGAAGGATTTCAGAGTTTTAGATTTTTAGGTAAATTAAGTAGCATGAGGGGTAAACGTACATATCTTGCTGCTGAGAGGCAATCTGCGAGGCAGCGTACATCTGGGTAGCCAGGGCACTGGGGAACAATCACCAATGCTTAAGTTAGTCGATACGGTAAGAACTCTAGGAGGTAGAAACATTCTTTCTGCTTGCTACCGAAACATTCTGTCGCCAGGGTGGTTCCATTGTCGTCGTCGTAAGACGAGACGCCTGAATCGAGGAAGTCGTTTTAACGGGAGACCCATCGAAATCCCAGCGCGCAGTAATGGCGGATGTAATCGAAAGGACGCGTCTGCACTGACTCTTGCACGTACCCGCGTCTGATGAAACAACCACGATCAATCACAACGTACGTAAATGCGGGAACCACCGTGGTAGGTAATGTTGCGAACAAATCTTTCATTAGCGAGCACATAGAAATTCAGCAGCGCTCTGTCAGACTGTACAATCAGAACAGGATCAAAATCGCGAACAGTGCGAGCAACTCGTGACAGGTAATAGCGCTAAAACTGAGAACACCCCGAAGGTACTTTCGACCCTTTTAGATTCTCTCGGCCTTACGCTAGACGTTTATCAGTTCTGACATCGCCTAAACAAATGCAAGTTACATCGATGTACCCAAAGATATGTATACAGTATATCTCTCCATTCTCTTTTTCTTTTTTCCTCCTAACAGACTCGAAACCATAACGCTATTCTGCCTTTTTTTTTCCACACCATTTCCAGTGACCTGGCACACTGTCCTTTTGTACCCTATCGTTTCGCTTCAATACTCATGAACGACGCCGATTTATGTGAGGAGATTCGATCGGGAACTCACCTGCATATGGCACTTTGGCTGTAAGCCGGGCCCTCTGTAACGCTCAGGGCCTGTCCGACCTGGGTCTGCGTGAGACCCAGTGACAGTCTGCGAAGCTTGAAGGCCTTAGCGAACTCCTTGATCTCGTCCAAATTGATGCCGTCGACTACGTTGTTCGTGGCCTCGTTGATCGTGGGCTGATCTGCAATTAAAGTTTCACCGTCTCCCGATTGCGATCCATGACACGAATAAAAGCGACGGCCGAGAGCCTGGTATTTTCACCGGGAACGGAAGGCTATTATTTAACTACCTATTTACATTATTAATACTCCTTAGAGCTGAACGTAACCTGCACGAGTAATTATATCGTCAATTAGGCCACGTTATTTCCAGCCGATTCTTTCTAACCTTACGTGTACTCCTTCTTGGAGAGTACACGTATATCCCAAGTAAGTACGCGAACCATCTCTAAGTCAGTCTAGTTTCAGATCATCTAAACAAACCGTCATTGCATCCGCTTAGAACATTAGCCAATATGAAGGTAGTACTGTTCTCTTCACACTGAACTTTAATACAAAGAATAAAGCATTTTTCTACATTTTTTTTTGGATACGACTTTACAAAGAAAGGGTAGAATTTTAGATCAGCCGGAAATATTCGTAAGCTGATATCGCGTTGCATACTTTCCCGATTTTTGTTGCGTTCAAGAATCTTTTCGTGCGCGTGCGCCAGATTTTAAACCGATTCTAATGATGCATTTCGAGGAGGGAGGGAGAAGAAGGACGAAGTCTCCGTGGCCGGGCGAGGTGCAGGTTTCGATCGATTCGTCCAAATGTTCCGAAGCTCTGGCGAGAAGCTGCCTAATGACATCAGGCGGCTTCGTTAAAGCAGCTTGAGCTACACCGATTTCTCTCGTAAATCTGTCACCCCGAATGTATACGCACGCAATAGAGGTGCCCACATGCCCAGCAATCTCGACCAGTTCGCCTGGTTTCTACGTCGAGCAATAAACTGCAAATCCTTCTTCCGCGGCGCTGTTTCTGCGATCATTAATTTCCGATCGAACTCGAATGCGTCGCGCGACAAAAACCCGATGGCCTACGGCTCTCCATCACTCGTGAAATATTTAATTTCGATCGATAAGAAGCCCCCCCGGATAAAACTGCCTAGTCGAGTGTTCATCAAAATTGTAAACCCTACAAATCATCCCTGCGGGTATAAGTACGCGTGCACGCTTATTAATATATTCCCCTTGGCCCGTTCGTCTACTTGGTTTTAGAGGAGAAGTATCAAAAGCGGAGATACTCGTTGCTTTTTGGTCTTGCAGAAATGTTTCATTGACACTCCTGTATTTTAGTACGATATCCATACCCTGATGCGAAGGATACTTTGCTCGTGGCTTGAAACGTTAGTTGTATGTGGTGCACGAACCACATTTCTCGCAGGTTATGAGTAATTATAATAATTTCTGTACTGGTTTATCGTCAGTCTGATTTTATCGAGGTAGAAAGCAACGGCTGGGGTTTAAATGCGTTTTATCCGTCGATACTTTACAATATCCGATTTATGTCCCATTGTCGGGATTTATGGTGGTTAAATGCGGTAGATCTACCTTCAACACCACCATACCACTTGTATTTTGTAACGGACGTGCAAGAATGCGGCGAAGATAGGGTAACAAAGGCAAAGATTTATCAAGTATCGTTCCAATCGGCACTGGCAATTGAGAATCGTTAGGCTTCGTACGTCGTATGATCATTCCATCGAGTAGGAATGACAAAGTGCCAGGCTAAGCAATGATTGTGAATTATTAAAATGATTGTCCACAGGCTCACGTGGTTAGAATCTTTATGGCTTCTTCGAAGGCAACAAGAAGCAATCTAACGCCACGTAATGAGCTGACCATTGTACGATATTCTATTAGAATTATTAAGCGATCCCCGTTGAGTACGATCTCGAACATTATGATTGATCGACGAATAATGCGCACGCTAAGTAAGCAACGTAAACCATCCGTGCATCGTTATTGTAAACTTCTAATCAAAATAGTGCATGTCATTGCACCATCTTTACACCATCATAATCTCTGTAGGTGTTAGGATGCTCCTAACAAGAGCTCAACGATGTTTACTAGACAGAATTTGTCATTTTCATGCAAGATTTTTCTACGGTCATAATTTGATATGTTTATAAGTCATCACTACGTATTGAACATTGACGAAAGACATCAAGTTTGTTAACAAAGCTCAAAAATACCGCGACAAATCCATCGAACTATTTCCAATCTATCATTAGACATCCTTAGACAAAATCTTTTCCCCCAAAATTAATTAGTCCCTCTATTAAAAACTCAGTATCCAAACAATAAATCCCCTATATAAACAACACAGTTCTTTGATTACAACCTTATCAATCATATTCTGAATTCACTAGTCTACTTATACCACTGTTCATCGAACTGCAAATTCACCAGTCAAATCACGAATTTACCGCGCGAATTTACTTCTCGAATCGCGACAACACTAGTCGAATTCACCGCTTTAAGAACGACATCGCGATTCCAGACTTACTGGTCGAATCGCGACATCGCCGATCGGTTCGCAGATCCGCTACTCGAATTACGACATCGCTGCTAGTATTACGAACCCACTGGTCGAATGATGAACTTACTGGGCGAATCGCTCAAAAGATCGTCCTCCTCTTCCTTCGGACTGTGCAGATTGCTGGGCAGGGCCTTCAGTCCTGTACCGCTGGTGGCGTGCGTCGTGGTGATGGTGACCTCGCTGTTGCTGACCGCTAGTCTGTTGAGAGCCGAGGCCGCGGATACTACAGACTCGTTCAAAGGTGACGATCGCTCGGGCCTCTCCCTGTGATGCTTCTCCGTCGGCTGTGGAGGACGCGGTAGCGGGCATCGGATTAGTAGCTCACCCAGAGACGACAATGCCCCTCTTCCACGCCAATTATGCACTTAATAATGAAAAGGGGGCTCCTGGCTCGGGACACTTTCGAGCCTAATTAGCGGAAGAAACGCGGCCGGTGCGGAATACTTTCTTAACGAGATCGCCAGCTATCGGGAGTCATTCTCCTCGTTTCGCCGATCTCGCGGCGGTTAAGTCGGCTTCCAAAGTTGGCGGCTCGCTCGTACGCCGCGTCCGGCTCTCATTGTTTGGTAGGATCGCGAAAAAGGAGGGTACGCCGAAGCTCGCATTCTCGGTACCATTCGATACGCGGGGAAGATCGCTCACGGATGAAAGGCAGAAATCAGCTGGCGCGCGCGTATTCGAGAGGCGGTGTCGTTTTCGAATCAGGGAAGAATTGTCACGAGGGGAGGAGAATATGATAAGATTTATCAGCACGGTTTCTTCCCAGCGAGAAAGTCTTTTATGATGTACTTCACAGAGATTTTACATCGTACATATTTAAGACTCTCAAGACGCGGGATACTTTACAAGCACTTCGAGACATTGATTCGACAAAGTGATCCATCTGTAGCTCCTTGTGAAAATTTCCGAAATATATAACTATACATTTTGAAAAAGTCTCTATCCTCTTATCGCGCCATATAAATTCTGAAATTAATCTATTTACTTTATCCCTTTAAACTCGTTCTTTTTACAGGCGTTTCGAATAGTCAGTAGTTCTAACAATAATCCTCTCAGAAATCTCGAGCTTTCCCTAACGACGCACGGTGCTTCGAGGAATTATAAATCCCATTATCAACCACGAATTTCTCGATCCAAAATAACGCGGTCCAATCGGAGGATTCCTTTAACAAACGCGATTCTCGGCTTGCCGGGAATCTTTCTCGAGGGACAGGGGCCCTTATTGGTAGGCATCATAAATTAACTCGTTGGCCATCATACGTACCGTATAGTGATTCATGTGAGAACCGTGTCGGTGGCCGTGTTGCTGCGGGGACGTGGTGAGGAGCGGCTGCTGAGAAGCCTGAACCGCCTGCACGGCCTGCGCCGCCTGTGCCGCCTGTGCCTGGGCCGCCTGTGCGGCCTGAAGCAATTGCTGAGGCTGCATCGCGTTCAGGAGTTGCTGGCTGGCCGAGCTGTTGCCCAAAAGGTGCGGCAAAGCCGCTGGATTCAGCCCTATTCCCGACGCCAAGCTGGGACTTGTCGGAACTGGGACGGCCAAGAATGAGCGCGGTTAGTGAAATATTCAGGGCATTGCGGTAGCATCGAAAACGTCGGCCCTGCGAGCCGGTTCAAAATATTCCCGTCATCAATATCTTACTCGCATTGCAGCGTCGACGTTGTGCGATGCTGTACGTTGTGCTCCCGATTATATGATTCACCTCTCTATACACGAGGAGTAAACAGACTCCGGTTTAGACGAATTGGGCAAAGTATCGAGAGGAACGGTTGTAGGAGAACAATGTTGATTATATGGAAAGTTTTTTGTTGTTTTATAAGGAAACGATAGGTGCACGATATTTGCTTTACGTATTATGGTATTGATTTGTGTATACAGCTGGAGGATGATGGAGGATAAATATTAGAGAATTTTACTGATTAAGTTTCAGGTTTGTATAAATATTGCGGATAGCGGGAGGGACTTTTGGGACAACCTAATATTTCACCTGTAATTTTGATACCGTGAATTTTAGTAGATATCATGAGAAGTTTTGCTTAAATCTTTGCATTTATACCAGCGACACTCTACGTGATTCCTTTACGACGAAGAATAGAATAGCGATAATGATATTGAAACATACTTAGAGAATATACTCCGCCATATCGGTGGTGTTTAAACTCATATTACAATTTAGCGTTAATAATCTGAGTGCTTTAATCTCTTCTGCCTTTGTTTCGGTGATAAAGCGCGATTTAATGTATGTATTTGGTCAGTCGCCTCGAGGCAACACGATGCAACGGAGGATCGGCATCGCTCTGTACAGGAATTTTACGTTACGTCTCTCGATATCATTTGCATGAAAACCTACCGCTGCTGGTCGACGTGTTCAGCATGTTCTGAGGCTGCACGATCGACTGAAGATTTGCCAGGGTGGTGGAAACTACCTGGCCGTTGCTCAGCGCCAGGTTGACCATCTGGTTGTTCGTAACGTGGCTCACCGGTATTGTCAGTATGGTCTGCGTTACGATTCCTGATAGAAGGGCAAAAAAGGGAAAAAAAAACTATTAGTTCCGAGGACTGGCCGCGGCAATGAGCAAGGGGTCACGTTATATTGCGTCTGGCAGTAAGGAATGGCGGCAATTACGGAGGAGGGGTAGTCGATAATTCTATCCCCGGCGAGATCTCGTACGAACGTATCTCGAATCAATAGATACTTCATTTCCATTATGAACGTAGTCCATGCGTCGTTGATCCAGGATGGGTAGTAAAGTTATCAGAGTCTCATAGAAGGATTATTAGGCAACCCATAGGGCAGGTAACCTCGCAGGCTAGCGTAGTTGGCAAACTATTATCGTCATCTTAATAGTGGGTACAGGTACTGGCACTGGACTGGGCTGCGAGAAGGACGCCTAATCATACTTAGAATAGTTTCGGGATTACCTCCAGCTCCGCTAATCTGATTACCCTGTACACGCGCTTAATATGATTACTGATCATGAGTACGTACCCGTGTTGGTACCTATAGCTAAGCTAAGCAAATCCCGTATTCCGAACAGCCATAAAAGTTTCACGTTCTGAGCTAAGGTCAACTGACAATCCTATTAACGTTCAGTTTAAGCAACGATGGACGATAATGTATCTGCCGATTAATACTTTTAATCCGAGATCCATTTATATCCTTGCGTTCCTGCCGTACTTAGCCTTTTTATAAGATCGTATTCCTGGATATGGAGTTGCATTTCGTTCCTGCTGCATTGAGAACGCGCCATTGTTACGTTGATAATATTATCTTACGTGCTCATTAGGAATTTTCGTTGTTTCAACGAAATCCGAATATTTCTGATCGTTTGACATAAATTCTCGGGGTAATATTTTCCAAATAATATTTCGATTATCCGAGAGCTCATGTTTTAAGTAGAGACTTAAGCATTCCACGTTATAGCGAATATCGTTCTTACGTTGGTATTTGATAAGACGAAAGACACCAGGTGGACGATATTTCTGCTTGCGACGATGAAAAATCCTTCGATCTACCCGAACGCACGTATTTAAAAAACCCCACGCGTCGCGCACCGATCATCTTAACCGCGCCTCGTTGTCAAATTACACGCATCGAACCACGTGGCGTATTTGCACAGCGTGCGTACACCGGGTCTCATGAAAAATAGTTCCTCGACGATCTATCAACCGCGTACTCAACATGATTGACTCCTCGACTCATCCTCGATACTCGACGTCTATCAGGAACCAATCGAGCGTTAGTCAGTTACCATCGATTGAGCCGAAAAGCAGTGCAAACATTATTTGCCGCCACGTAACTCGTCATCCTACCGCGGCTGGTCCATATCCACGAACTTCAATCCACTTAGGCGGAATCCCAAAGTTCTCCTCTCCCACTCCCCCTATCTCCATCTCTGTCCCTCTGTCTTCCGCCCACCCTCCCTTGTTCCCCGTTTCCATCCTCCCCCGAATACCCCTATCTCCCTCTCCCTTCCTCCACCTCATTCCCAATTGCCAGAATAGAAACCCAACTTGGTAGAAACGAAGTTAGCGCGGACCGCAATCGATATAATAGCGGCCGAATCCGCGGAGCTGTGATGTCCAGCCAGTGAGTGCTAGGGTTAGAGTACGGGGGCGGTACCGAGAAGGGCGGGAGGGGGGAGGGGGTGGGTATTCGTGGGTTTGGTAAGGGGTAGTGAGACGTTAATTATACATTGAAATTAGTTGCAGAGTTTGCCCTCCGCTCGCCGGGGTAGTCTACGACCACTAAGTATGGACGACGGGCGAGCCTTAGTCCGGTTGGTCAGAGATAGTCGATATTATATTATATATCGGCACATCTTGATTGCACAACATTATGCGCCGTCACATCCAGGAGATTTGACGATCAGATCTCGCGGTGTCATGAAACTCGAGTGGTCCTTTCAAGAGGGAATTCGTCCCCCTCGGATCGTCATCGGTCCCGGCCCATAACTTCTTCGCGATTCCATAGATAAAAGGAGTTTCTTTTCGCGAATTACTTTATGCCATTTAACGAAGATTCGTGATTGTGTAAAGAAAGTATCGGTTAGTATCTTAAAAACCTCGCAGGAAAAGCGTGTACGATTTTCGACGATCGAAAGTATATTTCCAGCATGAATATACGCTACTTTCGCGAATAGTGTCTATGTAACTTTACCTCCGTTATACGTTTTAGGAATAGAGTGAGCGTTTGTTTTTCGACGAGTTTTATTAACTTCACCACGTTTCTGGCTTCCGAAGGAATTAATCACTAGTTTCTTAATGCTCCAATTTCAATAACAGAATACTTTGATCGTTCACGGAGATATTCTTCAAGCTTCTAATAGATTTCCTTTATCCTAATCTCTAAGTCCCGAGTTTCACGATTAAATACTGAGTTTGTCAAATATCTTTACAATGCACAACGAAAACCTAATGCCTTTTTAGACAATTGTCTGGACACCAATGTCGACAAATAGAGACAAAGAAAAGCAAGATTTGATCGTGCAAAACAATTGTCCTCCCTTAGACGGATGAATCTGGCAGTCGAACATCGCGTATACCATCCGCTCGTCGTTGACGAATCTCGTGGAGGATTTTGAAATCTGGGTCGCGTGGGAATGTACGAGGTACGCGACTTACCTTGCGAAGTAGGGATAAGTAGCTGAGCCCCCTGAATGCCTTGGATCAATTGACCGGACGTTAGGATGAATTGAGGCATCGCGACCGGTTGTGGCTGAGATAATAGCTGAGGTAACGTCACCATTGGCGCTGAGCTGGGTGGAAGGAGATGGGGTGCGGCCGTCGTGCTGGAAGCTGTCGGTACAGTGCCCCCTGGAAATTAAAATTCGCCAGGATGTTAATTAAAACGCCTTAAGGGAACGTAATTCAGCGACCGCGTATATTCCTTGCAGTGCCTCTTCCGCGCTTTTGAATCGTTAACCGGTTTGCTTCTCGATCGAAACCTCCCTTTACAGCGTCCCGTTCAAAACGAGCACACCCGCTTTGTCCTCGATAAATATAAATATGATGACGCTCTTCAACGTATTCGCATCTTGCCCTATGCTGCTTTAAATGCGATATCGTATCGGCGTCGATACGAATATCCGTGTCGAAATATCGCGAGAGATGAGCTTGTACTTTCCGGTTAACGGATCAAATATTCGTATTAAATTACATTTCGTGCGTATCGCCTTTTTGCGGGAATAAGGACGCGTCGTTTTTTCTTACAGGAATGCTGCTCTGACTTTTTGCGAAAAAAGAATTTGAATGTAACGCGATACGTGGTTTCCATGTGGGGAGGTCCTTTAACGGAACGATTGCAGTAACGTAGAAGGGTCATCGCTAGATTTGTGTTAATCCACCGGCTATTCCGGATATCCGTTTCTGTTCGAATGGACTGTTCTCGCAAGCCCTACCAGAGGAGCTAACGGTGAGATTCAAGGGCGTGTTGATGAGCTGATTGTTGGTTAAACCCGCTGTCATTCCTTGGAGGCCCGCAGCCAGTGACGCGACCTGCGGTAGATTTTGTAGACTCGCCAGATTCTGGAGGTTCTGCAGCGTTACGATTCCGGCCACTGAAGATAAAAATACAGAAGCAAAGTATGAATTCGGTGCTTCCAGATTTACGGTAAATCGATTATCACCGAGCACCACGTGCATCCTTTTAAATATAGATGTAATTTACTTATATAGCGCCGCGTATTCGACTTTATTTGAGGACATCGTGAATATTATACTAAATTGCATAACACTATGCCGGTATATCCAGGCCAAAATCTTCCCCCCCAATTTAGAACAACTAAGCTAATAAGTCGTTTTTGGCCGAATTCATTTATTAAATATCACTCGTCTATTTCATCTGCCAGTGTAACGTGATATGCTATGAACTTAACTTTATCTTTTTCCCAGGCTTGTACCAACAGTATTTGTAATTTAATTTAAAACAAGCAGGGAAATGGTCGTATACGACATTCCTAATCCGAAAAACTGATTATAAAGCCCGCTTGAAATCAATGTCTCTTACCTGGCGCATATGAAATAATACGCCGTTTAAATAGTGCCATTTGCTGGAGGAAGCAAAGATAGATTTGCATTCAAACTACGAGAAGGTGCTTTAAACTCACTCGTTCCATTGAGATGTGCTTGCGCTACCGCGGCACGCTTCGCCAGGTGGAGATTTTCGGGCGATGGGCTACGCAGCTTCTTTCGCGAATTCTTCATATCGTCCATCATCATCTGGTGCTCGTGGAGAGAACCTGTGGCCGGCTCTGGGCTTCCAGCGCTACTCCTGTCGCTGTCCTGTAACAAATGGAAAACCTCCTTGTAAACACCTTGCAAAATCAGGACAATAACTTAGATTAAAATTGTTGTCGAAACGAAGAATTTGTTACGTCATTTCGCGAATGCTATAGGACGAGTAAAATTCAATTAAACGAATCACTCGTGATTTCACAAAGGTAAGACAAGTTGTTAAACGCTTCTTTCGAGAAAATTGTTTCGTAATCTACTAGCGTGTATAAGTATTATAAATAATCGGAAGTTTGAAACCCGTGATATCTTCGATTGACCCCCTTTTCCGAATATCCTTAAAGTCCACAGATCGTCCGGCACTGCCTCCTGATTTTCATAGAGCGCCGATGGAAATATAAGCGCCATCGGGTTTAATACTTTATCGCGACTTTTTCAGGCGTTAATTTAAAAATCAAAATCCTTATGACAACTTCGAGGCGCGCCCATCGACACCCGAAACTACGTATAGCGTAACAGCCAGATGGAAATGTAACGCCTGCAATCGCTTTAAGCGAAAACTCGGAAGCGGCGCTGAATTCAATTCAGCGTAGCTGGACCAACCGTAGTTTGGTTTACGATTATCATAATTTTTAGTGGCGCGTAATAACAGGGAAATAACGCTGGAATGTGATACAATATCGCGGGACGGCCGTTAAAACGAACGTTGGAAAAACAGAGCGCGCAAAGCCCCGGCAGCACAGGGCGCTGATACCGTCGCTGATTATTTCACGACGGCCAGGTAACCTCCGCTAAAACTTTCTCCCTCCTATGTATTTAAGGACTTTATAAACACAAGCGTTACGCTTGACCACGCCGGGTGGGTTTAGCGAAACGTTTGATACCCTGACGATATTCCCCGTAAGTATATTCGCCCTTTATCTTTTGGCCCTTTGTCGGCGATTATCGAAGGGCGCCTCGCAGCGGGGTTGCCCTGATAGATTTTTCGAGCTAACCAGGATGAAGCTGTCGATCGAAACCTTGCCCGCGAATTCTGCATTTTTTTTTTTTCATGGAAATCGCACTCTAAATTCATCGTTGGACAAAAGTTACGAAATCGCTCTAACGCTAATTCTATCGAAGCGGTTAAAATGGACTGTCAGTGGTTCCTTGGAAAAATTGCTATACTTGGTAGAGGAGCAGTTTCTTTAGACTTTGCATAATTTCACCGCAGAGCGTGAATCGTTCTATCGATCTATCGATATCTCTTCTTAGCGCTCTTTTTCTTTAAGGATACATGCGCTGTACATGAATATGATCGGAAAGTGACTGGTGGGTTTGGTGTTAAATATAGGACAGAGAACCACGCGATTTTAGGAGTTAATATACAAAATTAAGCAAACGGTCGATCGATCAGGTGTCTCGCAGAATTCGTTCCTGTCGAGTGGTTTCTTTATCCTTCAGACGTGTCCAGGGAATTATGTTCCAAGGGTGCATAAGCTCTGAGCTTACCGAAAAGGGTGCAATCTGTAATTCTAAGCGACCCCATTGCTCGCCGGTGGATTTTTCAAGCTTTACCGGTGACGCGCCTTTCTAACCATTAAAAATAGAGAGGCGCGGGTCGTTTTTTTCTTTTTTTTTCCAGCTCCCCCGGAAATCAATCGAACGGGCATGCAAAGATTTTAGCACAGGCTCGCAATCATTCTCGCCAAAATGCTCAATTATACGCGCGTGGTTCGTTAACGTACCACGCTTTTTATTGCGGCGGCACGTTTAACGCTGAGAATTGATTAATAATCATTCACGGTCCAGCTGGCACACGTTAAAATGCCTCACTTCGAAATAATGGTAGACATCGGAAAAAAAGGGACAATGAAACCGTGGGACGAATCATCGGCGAATAGAAAAATCAGCGGCGTCGGCGCGCAGTCGGTTGTGCCTGAAAAGTTAATAATTCCCCTCCACCCTTTCAGCGGGCGCATAATAACAGTTGATATTTCCATTATCTTTTGTGCCGCGGAATCTCTTTCAGAGTGAGACCCGTTACGCGGATCATAATAATGTCAGCATAATTAATCAGAAGTATAACGGGGCATTATCTCGCGTTAAATAAATATACCGCTGTCGCGATGAAACGAGACACTCGTAATTAAACGAGCGTAAATAAAAAATGCACAATAATACTAAAAGCCTTTTGTGCCGGATCTAGCGGGCGCGTCGAAAAAAAAAAAATCCCGCCGCGTTTTCGCCCGTTGGCGGTCGTTGCAGCATCACGACGTTGATCCGGTGCAGCGCGTGCAGCGGCAGAACGATTCGTTGGGCCCTCACGTAAGAAATACATCCAATGTTTCGAGCTTTCGATTCGTTTTGACACAGCGACCAAGTATTGTTGTACAATAATAAACAACGGTGTATATGTGCATTCCAATGAGCTGCAGTTTGATCTCAAATGGTTGTTTGCACGTTTTCTTTTGAAAACATGTACGTTGGAGGTGCGCACTGAGACGTAACTCTGATTAATGTGATATAATATGATATTGAATACTCGGAGTTATATAAGTCTCGGTTTAGTTACCATAGTGTCTTCCACGCTATTTTGTTTAATACAGTTTAACTTCTCCATCTTGAACCTTACAATTTTCGTATTTAATTTAATGTAATTAATGTGACGATTAATTAAATTTAATTTAATATTACAATTTAGACATGACTTTTGATAATTGAGCCATAGACCAGTGGTCAAAAGATGATTATTTCGCGCATAAAGTAGTCAATGTAGTCGTCTGTATTTACAGTTCCATAAGACTAAGTGGACATTAAATAAATATGTCAATATTGTTCTGCAAGATCAAGAATTACTGCTTCTTAATATAAGTGCATTTTCCCAATATCTCAACGCTCATTGTCTACTCCCATGTATTACAAAAAAAAAAACTAAATTTTAAGCAAAGATCTACGTTCAAATTTAAATGAATATAACAAAAATACTATCAACATCAAGGAGTAGTATTACCGTTAAAATATATTTACGTTTCCTTTTCATTTCTAACATAGATATATACTATAAATCGAGCAGTGCTGCGCAAATGCAGACATCACTTGAAACAATCCAAACGAGCGATTTCAATCTGAATGCTCCGCGTCAAAGTTCAACATTCTAACGTCGTAATCGTTGTCGGTTGGACTAAGACCGAATTGGAGACTCGCCTCAAGGCAGGTCGTGAGAGTGGGGGCGAGAGTCGTCGTGAGAAAAAATATATTAATCACTCGCCTTTCGTGCCAGGCGATATATAATTCATGCATATTTACGGGATACCGGTGGAATAATTAACGAACGCCAGCACATTAAGCCCCGGTCTGTATACGTACGTACACATATAGTCAGGTTCTTAGAAGACAATCTAAATTATAATAAATCGATGGAGTACGTACGCCGCGATGCTTTACCACCACGAGGGTGTATCGATGGTGGTGGTGTACGGAGTAATGTTACCGGTGCGGCCTCTTTGCATAATGGCATGGAAATATGCCGGAACGTGTATCGCCATAGTTGGATACAGATTAAGCGTTTTAGAGCTTCGACACCCGGGTAATTCGGGAAAAAGAGATCCCCAGGTGACTCCGGCCATGAATAAATCCTGGGGAAGATTCTCGGGTTACCGAAACGTCGGTCGACTTAGACGCTTAGGAATAACCGGGACATCTGATTAAGTCCAATGGAGAATTCTATGAATTTCGGAAGCACCTCAGCCGTAATCTTGCTCTCGCGTCGCATGCCTATACCTCGCAAGGGCGCGATTAATATTTCTTTGTTTTTTTTTTCCCCCTACAAAAGACAGGCGCACGGCTAATTGACGTGTTGGATAAAACGTTTTCGAAACAAAATCTGAAAGCTTTAATGCTATCGGGCGGGAACGTGCATCATAGAAATGTACGTTCCATAAAAACAAATATACAGAATGCGAATAATTCACGGGGGAAAAAAAATCGGCGGTGTATGGGAGGGAAAAAAATTCGAATGTCAAAATATCCGAGCAAGTAGAAATCATGGGAGGATAGAGAGTGGGGGGGGGGGGAGGGATCGCCAAATGATTTCGAGGTAACGCCCAATTTTTATTTCAAAAAGGGAATACCCCTTTTCTGCGGCATGTAATTCCGAATTTTCGTCAAAGTCGTACGGTGTACCGGTCGCGCTGCTGTTCGAGGCATTTCATTGCATAAAAAATAGATAAAGCCCGGTCGATAGGTAACGAACGAAAATAGGAGGCGCAGGAGGCACGGTAGTTCAATTTTTTTTTCCGCGCAAATTCGTAAACGGCTATACCGCCGGTATGGCCACCCCATATTAAATGGACGAGGCGAGGGGGATTAGTTGGATGCACAGGCCCGGCCATTTTGCTTGTAAAAGTGCGCTCGATATATAGTAAGCCGTAGAAACGTATGTTTACGAGCTTTTGGCATTTCGCATAAATTAATCAGCTCGGCTCGACTGCCCTCGTATTCGAGCACCGTGTCGATGCTCCCCAAGGGCGGAATCCCGCCACCTCCGATCCTCGTCCTGAAAATTCCCCGAAGAAAGGCCCGTCGACGAACAACGGTGAAAAACTTCCAACGTAAAGCTCCCGCGATGCTCGCGTTAACGATCTACTCAACGATCCATAAATTCACCCGTCATATTTAATGCCACGTTACTTATACGATCGTATTATAACTTTAACGATGTATTCCACAAATCTCAGCCACTTTCCACACATTTACACACGCATTTGCCACAGCCTCATTAACCTCCAATAGTATCCCAACCAATACAATGCTGCCCAAGAGCGAACCATTCGTTCCTACCCATCAGCTCCGTCTTATAAGCTCCACCTCGGACAGGAAAGCCCTCGCAAAGGCAGATAACGACCCCTAAGAAGCTCGAGTGACGCAACGAATCGAGGTTCGGGCTCGCACTTCAGACGCCCGAACTCCAATCTCAGCCGTCACCTCTCTGGATTATCCATACCAGGCCGTACACCCTAATTTGTCGGTGGTTACGAAGGACATTACCGACGCGCAGACACCGCTCTTACCCCCAATATCCATTTGGAGCAAATTAAATAAACAAACATGGCCTCCATTCAACGTATCGCGCGTAGAACCGGTTTTTACCGGAAGAGGAGAAGAAGAGGAAGCAACGGTTGAGAGGGGGGAGGGGGAGGAGGTAAACAATAAAGCTCTAAATTTCGCGGGAAGAATCGGCGGTTCGGGCAGTAAAAAATCGTTAGCCCGTGCTCGGTCGGCCTCACGGGCCATCTCGCTAATGCGAAAAACCGTGCTGCGGCGTTTCCTGGCCCCCAGAAGGGGGAGGGGGCGGTAGGTAGGTGGAAGGGGGAGGAGTCAGAGGGGTGCGGTACGCTTGGGCGAAAAGGGTGGCGCGCGCGCAAAAAAAAAAAGGCAGAGAGAACCGATGCGAGAGGCGCGAGGAGGGGGGGGGGAGGAGGCAGAAGAGGGCGGGATCGGTGGAAATGCAACAATAAACATTACTTATCGGCGCGGGAGGAGAGAGAGAGGGAGAGGGGGGAGGACGCGGAGGAAAAGGAGGGGCGGAGGGGGGGGGCAGGCGGCCTTTAACAACGGGTATACGACGAGGAGCGGTTTCACGAGCAAAGCGCAAGTTTTTTGCAATAAAGTCATTTCGAGCCGTTTGAGTTATGGGTAATTCCTATGGTACGCGCGCACCGCCACGGTCCCGGATCCATTGATTAGTATTAATGACTTAGCTGCACTCATTTCGCCCGAATAAAAGTAATTGGATTTGGCTTCGACCCCGCGGTCCGCGCCAGCGGCGGCGTCGGTCGGCGTCGGCGGCGTCGGCGGCCTCGGCGGCGTCGGTCGGCGTCGGCGTCGGCGCAACGAAACCCGTGGGCGCGTGTAAAAATACATTAATATCTGTTTGCGCTTAATAAACGATAGCCCCGCTGACTTCAGACTAATGGCCGTATTCCGGAATCGGTAATACGCATTTTTATGTTTCTTTCTTTCTACCCCGGGCTCTACCCTCCTACCACCGTCGGCCGCCTACCGGCCCACCTTTCCACGCTCCGCGCCTGCCTCGGATTGGTCGATCGATTTTTTTTTCCCCGGACTGATCCTACTAAATATGGATAATTCTTGCGAAAAAAATGCTGGATTTTTGGAGAGAGAGAGAGAGGGGGGAGGGGTTGGTGGGGGGAGGGGGGATTTTCGTCCGGCGCCACGATCGCTTTTTATCGTTATTTTTTGATATCCGCGAGCCCCTCGCCGCTCTTTCCTCCGCTCTGGTAACGATATTGATCCGATGCTTCGAACCTCGTTGGAACGTAGGGATTATCTGTAAGGCAATCGTCATCCAGGCGAGAAGCGTCATTGGATAACAGAAGTACGTACTCGTCCGCGAACTGACGATGCGTGTCGTACGGGTTCGAGAAACGAGGATTCCGTACTGTAAGTCGCTCGAGAGATGTATGCGATCTACGAGGTGCCTCGGCTAGTGGTCTGTTCTATTCGTTGAAAAACGTATTTCTTTCGAAGGAAGGTCATCGAAGAATTGTCTTTAAGGGTAATACGAGCTCGTTGCGTGGCTTTGCCAAGGATCACGTTTCCAGACAGGGTTTACTAAAAAGCAACGTAACCTAGGATTTTTCACTTTTGCAAATAGTATCAGAATCCAAAGTAATGTTATTTCCTTACACCTATCTGTAAGCTCCTCTGTGCTTAAAAGAAAAAAATATTCCTAAAAAATAAAATATGAATGTATATTACAACATCTGAAACGCACTTCAAGTGTACTCTTCGTCATCCCCAGTACCTTAAACTAGCGAAGAAAAATGTATACATAGGCGCTCCTAAGTTCCTAAGTCGCGGTCCAGTTACCGAAATTCTTTCCATACCATTTTCGAAGATACGGCTCAATTCGCCACCTTATATTCACTATTATCAATTTCATTTAATTCTTAACCTTTTTATAACCTTAATTATCTGAGCCACGTACTAGTGGCTAGGGACGTTCTCGCACCCAATATCGTTCTGTCGACTGAAATTCTTATTGCAATAAACCCAGACGGAGAATTTCCAAGTTTTTAAGAAACGTGAAAATTAACTGCTCGTTAATAACCAATATAATTCTCGCAAGTTCTCTTAACGGCAAACAAAAAACCTGTACAATCGCCAATCCTCAAAAGACACTTAAACAGCGCTCTTCGGCCGGCATCTCGCTCGGCACTGTAAAAATTCCTGAACGAAACTCAACGGACCGAGAGTCACCTCCGAGGGCACTTTTGCCTCGGCACGTCCCTTCGCGAGTACCTCATTGATCGGGATTAAGGATTACCCCGTGGCCATCCAGAACGAAGCCCTGCGCGAGGAAACGATGAATTTCCTCGGCGACCGGCGGTATCCTAACGGGGACGTGCTCCACGGGGGTTGCAATTATCACGTGGTCATTGCGAACCGTTGTTATCGGGAGTAAGGGAGCAGAGGAGACGAGGAATAGACGACGGGAGGAGAGAAGGAGGGAGATAGAGACTCGGAGACGGAGAGAGACAGAGAGATAGATAGAGAGAGTGGGCGAGAGAAACGAGAAGGGAGAGACGGATCGAGCTGGAGAAAGAGGGAGGTAGGGAGAGAGAGTGAGTGAGAGAGAGAGAGAGAGAGATAGAGAGTCAGGCGACCCCTCGGCACAGGCCGCTTTGTCTGTAAGTGTAATTAGTCCAGGGTGGGGTTTCTGGAGCGGCGAGGGTCGGCAGGGGGCAGAAGGGGAGCCGGAGGAAAGGGGTGGTTCATCCTGGCTTCCCTCGCCGCGCCACCATGCCCCACCACCGCCTTATTTATATGCAAATGAGCTTCATTTCGCGATATTAATGTTCCACCCGAGTCGGCCTGCCCCGGCGCGAAAGGGTGCACGGGGATACGCGGAAAAGGGTTCGTTCTGGTCCGTATATGTTTACGACCATTCCGTTCGACCGCCCGATTTGTGTCGTTGGAAATTCTCGCGCCGATGCTCGCGATCGTTTCGGTGCGACACGATCGCCATGCCGACGATGGAGTACGCTTGGCCGTTTGTCACGCGTATTTTCTCGACGTCGATTGCAACGCTCCTTCGACCTGGGATCTCCGGGATAAAGTAGTTTCTAATTGTACACTTGGCGATCGTACGGGTCTTTTCTTCCCTGGTTTAAGATAAACTCTTGAAATGCACGTATGCGTGATAGGAGTGATGATTGATTATGATAGAGATTCTTCGTTCGCGTTATCTTGGAAAAATTATATAACGCTTGACTGTTTTTTTTCACGAATAAAAACAGGGAGTTGAAGAATACAGGTTTGTAACTTCTTGGCGTATATGTTCGAGATATACGAGATCTCATCATTTCTACGTAATGCTATACATTCTGCGTTGTAGCACTGGAGCTAAAGAGAGTTAGAAATTATGAGAATGGATGATGTATCGGTACTAATAAATAATAGTCCGTTCGTATTAAAATGAATCTTGATCGCGCGGTTTTTATACGTCGAAACTACGTCTGTATAAAGCATGGACGATGCTCGTAAAATGGGGGTAAAAATAAATATCCACGATCGAGAAATCGTAGCACACTACGCTGCAATGTTACTCGCCAGTCCGCTTCTCCATTCGCTGAACGGCGCTAGGAACTTCCAGAAATAAAGCGCGACTTACGATACATCGGAGTTGCAAGGCCACACGATCCTTCGGTTCTTTCTTTCGAGCTACGAAATTATGATACACATTGGCAAAAATAGACGTGTACATTGCGTCTAGGTCGACGGTCTACGGCATTGAACCACTACGCTTGACAGCTCCTCCTCAGTCACGGAATTATTATTTCACCTGACATAAACAAATGGGTATCCCAACTTAAATATAACCTCTGACTCTACGCTCTTGATACATCGCCTATTATACTCTTCATATATAAAACAGCGTTTATATATAGACAAATATTGAACAAGAAATGAAAATTATACATCACGCACCCATTTCTAATATTTAATCACGTTAGGTATGTAATTTTGAAGAATAAAACTTTACTTTAACACTGCTTTACTATCTCAAAGTGTAGTTACAAAGGCACAAGACATCGCACCGCGCGATTTAGCTTCAGACAAAACATATAATTTTGTGATCCTACTGTAGCAAAAGACGTGGCAGAAGTGTCTAAAAGTACACGTCCGATTCCTTCGTGCAATAAACCCCGGATTAAATGGCCAGTAAACGCCAAAAATACAACGAGCCGACATCCAGTTTACGAAGCCACAAAAATTGGAACGATCTCTTTGGCATACCTTTTTGACAGAAGCGTAAAGTGCGGCGACAAGAGCTCAAGCCGTCAAAGGTCCCGGTGTACAATACGTGATTTCTCGATGTTTGTCCGTGGCGGAAAGCGTGTCGGAGATGGCCTAAAGTACACGTCCAGTGCGTGGAGGTGGGATCGAAAACTCCGAAACGGTGGCGCTCGCCTCGACGCGTAGGCAGTACAGATAATGACCGATTTATCGTAACGAGTAGAGCGTGGCAGCGGGTAGACAGACCCGCATCAAGGCCCCACCGGGGTAAATTAACAACAGACAAGCCACTTGAAACATTACCAAGGCTTCCTAGCGAAGCAAGTCGAGGGTGGGCTCGCTGTTACCTTACTCAACATAAATTAGGGCCGATAGAAAGGGTAGATTGCAGAATGTTGAGTGTATAACGACCGGCGCTCTGTCGGTAGCCCGTGTCTCGACCATCCGCAGGTCGCGTCTTACTCTTGCGGCACACGCGAGCCCGAAAAATCTCCCTCGCTGCACGCCACAACAGCATTCTAATGCGCATTGCACGAAGCATCGGCTTATGAAGACCGTCCGCGGTACGAGAAGTGTCATTTCCTGGGTAGTTCTCGGTATTTTGCCGACCTGGCATAACTTACTCTCGGCTCCGCATTTTGTGTGCCCACGCCAAGGGACTTGTGGAGATTTCCTAATTAGCTCCATGCTTCCTGAATACGTTATACCGCGGACGAGCCGCCACAATTTGAGCGAGGCAGTTTTAAATACCCCGCGAAGCCGAACCTTCGAGCTCGAATTATTTAGAAAGACGTTACAGGACGTCCCGGGATTTTCCAGCGTGTGGGCCTTACTATAATCGTCAAATTATTTACTCGCTCCGAGCTGGGTTGCGAGCCTTTAAATCTGCAAGTGCGCGCACCGCAGGAAAGAACCCGGAGGAGTTGCCTTTGCCCCTCGACGTAATCCTCGGCTGTGAAATAACGCTGAATGTCGCGCGATATAAACAGCAGCGACGTAACGCGATCTAAGTTCGACTTAGCTCAAAGCGCTTCGTTGAATTTAGATTCGATCGTAGGGAAAAATTTGCAATTCTCTACGGCTCGAGGAATCGATGATGGAAGGCCGAAGATTTCTCGAGTTGCGATCGGACATTTTTCCTCGTACTTGCGATTGCAAATCGCTATTATCGCGGACGAGAGAGCGTCGCGGCGCGTAACTCCGGGCGAAACTCGGTGGTCGAAAGGCAGGGAAATCGTCGGCACTAACGACGTCTCAGGTAATGCCTCCCCGAGTCCCTTCGAAAAGCTTAATTACGGCGAGTCAGCGAAATAATTCGAAATAGGAGTAAACGTTTGTGCCGGCAGGTATTTGCATTTAATGGATATTAAAATGAATGACCATCGCTCATTACGAATGCCGCGGGGCGCCCGCGGTAAAATCGTGGGTAATGAAGTCGCGGGGCGAATCTTACTTGTAAATGGATCCTTCATTATATCCAGATATCGTTTTCTGAGAAATGCCTCCTAACGACTATTCGGACACGTCGTTAAAGAAATTATAAGAATCCTCCCGCGATAATGTACAGGACTTTGTCCCACCTTGGATTACACGGCGTAACTTTCGCCCTGCTCATTATTCGGGAGTTTTAATCGAGAACTCCAGACGAAGTCTGCTCCTCGTCCTCGATGATAATTCCTGTTGTTAACGGAATTTAACATGCGCCGGTGCTGGAATATCGGCACGGCACTTTGGAGAGCTCCTCGATAATTCCATGAAAAACTCGAAGCTACCAATGTCCGTTTAACTCGTAAGCAAAGATCGTATTGCACACACCTACGTATTAGGGGTACTGGAAAAGAATGATGTTTTTTTTTTATTGTCGTGACGTGTTGTTTATCCATCTGCGTTCCTTCCATATCCTCTCGATTTTGTTAAGATTCTCTTGAACACTCGACCATGAGTATCCGAGATTGCTCGCAATTTTTTCAATCGATAAAGTTGGATCGTTTATGATTTCAGCAATCAGTATGGTATCGTTCACTTTTCTGTCTTCCACTTCCAGGAATATCTTTCCAATTAAAATATCCCGATCGAAATTTCTTGAACCATCTTTGGTATTTGCGAACATCCAAATAATCGTCAAGTACAGCAGAAATATTTTTAGTGGCAGTTTTTGCAGTCTCTTTCTTTCCAAAAATACTAAAGCACCAAATTTCGGATAAATTCTTCACTTGGTAAAAATCGGGGCACAAATTTCCAATCTTACGAATGACAATACACTCCTGACAAATAAAGTCGCCAAAGCAACACAAAGCACGTCTTCAAAGGGCAGTAGTCAAAGCGCCACTATAATCCTCAAAAGCAGTCAACGAAAAAACGACATTCTTTTCCCGCACCCCTAATGAAACACCAATATACACACGATCAAAGGTACACAAAAAATCTCGCAGCACCGCAAACTAGACAGAGAATCATACATACACCCCGCCTACCCAATGATAAATTCATCCAACACCTCCGAATTTTTTCACGTGACACAAAGAATCTTAGAAGCAAACATTAAGGCACAAGTACAAGCAAATTCCCAATTTACGCAACTCGAAGACGATCCTCCTTACTCTACCCTCTGAATCGAGCAATGCTATAAGGAAAGTCAGTAACGTTTCCAACGGACACGATACCCGGAATATTCTTCACAACGGACATCTTAATGCGCGCGAGTCGTAAACCGCGCGGACGTGACGTAAATCTATTCGTACCGTCGTTGTTTAGCTTGGTCTTTGCTCTAAGAGGGGCTGGTTGAAGGAGAAAGAGGCGGGTGGAGTGAGGACCGAGCCGTGGGGGTGGCCGGGCGAGAGAATCGGAGGTGGGTCGACCGATGTATGAATATACATGACCTTACCACCAACCCTTACACCGCAACGGGGCTCTGCTTACATTATTGTATATCTAATTCCGCGGATGGTGCTCAAAATTCGCCGGTACCGGCGGACGGTCAGGCGGCACTAAGCCGCGACTGAGGCCGCCAACGAAGATTGAGAATCACCGCCGGCTCACGACATTATGCAGGCAGTCTACATATTATACATTCGGACTGGGATTCAATTAAGTTTGGTTAGACCAGCCCGCCGCTCCGGAGTTCGCCTTTCTCTCCTCCGCCTCCTTTCGCCGGTCTTTCTCCCTCGTTTCGCGAGAGGATATCCCAAATCGCGAACCCCGCGAAGCGATCCGCCTCGCGTGGACTTCTTTCGGATTGCTCGGTGAAGAATCTGAGAAGCAGCTTCGTGTCCCGTCTGTTTAACCCTCTAATTCGCAAATCCGCCTGAAGGCGCACCACGCTTAATGGCATATATCTTTTTGGCATAACTGCCCAGGTCCGCCCGAAGGCGGGCATACCTTTAGCAGGCGTAGTAAGTAACGGTTGCAAATACCGCTAGCCAACATTTAAATATAGAATTATTATCAGTGGTCTTCGATGGACGGGGAAACATTTTTCGCGACAATGCAAAATTTGGGGATTAGAGGGTTAAATGAAGATAAGGAGACAGATGAGGCGGGCTGGACCATTTGCTTGGACGTAGCATTATTAAATAGTGGAAAAAAGAGAATTAAATCGATGAAGCCTTCATGGCGTTCCTTCGTATTTAAAGGATATCGAGAATTGTCTGCGAAAGCTGGTGCTATAAACTTGCCTATTCTATTAAGAGCTTTACTGCTTCACTCTTATTTTAAAAAATGTTAAAAAGAAAGTTTGTTCGTGTATAGGAATGTGTGAAAGCCAACATGCGCAGTATGGTTTGGTAGAAATTCGAAATTTGGGTGCTT
Organism: Ampulex compressa; assembly: GCA_038496175.1. Taxonomy (NCBI): domain Eukaryota; kingdom Metazoa; phylum Arthropoda; class Insecta; order Hymenoptera; family Ampulicidae; genus Ampulex; species Ampulex compressa. Next base: position 23,557 of record JBCFXI010000966.1, read on the forward strand.
CAAAAATTGTCGATAGTGACAAGGATAACGCTTGAATTTGGACCGTTAGAAACGTTTATATTAAAAGTAAACTAGCGTATAGTTATGACATACGGTCTAATTTCGTTAAGGGCAGCGTATGATTCGTAGGATGCTCGATACTGGCAGGAACAATAATCGGTGGACAGCTGGTTCGGCTCGATGCAATGGCGGCCATAGATTCTTGTAATACGAGCGAGCGTACTTGACATTTACCGGACATAACCTTCCACTTCAATAAAGCTAATTGAGATACGTCAAGTATAGCCGCGCATTGGGAATACTTGAATACTTCGATCAACGAAATAGACTGTAATGACGGCGTCTCCGTAATTGCCTAAACAAAGGGTTTGCAGAGTTTTTGCTTTCGATGCCCCGCATCTCTTGTATTATCAGGAAATCTGTTATAATCCTATAGTACAATAAGAAAAAAAAAGCGGTTATCGGGAATCATTTCCGCATAAATGTATGTATAATAAAAATCGAAATAAGCAGCGTCATATAAAATTAATGAGAAAACAGGATTAAACAATTACGGAGTATCATCCCATATTTACCGCCGCTAGTCTCATCTCCTAAAAATATTCCCATATTTACACGCAAACCGTATTAATGATTCATAATAATAAGGTGTTAATGAAGAGTTGATAATAATGAAGCATTAATAAAGGTGGACAACGTCAAAAACGAGATCGAAAGCCCGCAACGATTCCTAGACACCGCGAAGACACTAACACGTTTCATGCTGGATCGATTTTTCGTATCTTTCGAACTTATTTTCCATTTTCGTTCAAGCCATGCCTGCGTGTATCCCGCCACGCTACTACAATTTCCCTCCAACGTATATACCACGATTTTTATAATCGGCAAGAAACAACTCCCTTTTGATTTATCGTTGCGCAAGGAAAATTCTAAGTAGCCCGAATGGAAAATTCAGCTTAGAGCGTGTACGCCCCACGCGGCACGGAACGTGTTGAGAAACCAGAAATAGCCGTGGCCCTGGGCTCGCTATTGTCGCTACGCCGGCGATTCCCGAAAAATCCTTGCAGTCTGCCTCCGTGTAACCCTTCCTTCCGTGACATTTACTCAGGCTCACGCGGTGCAGCTGGATAGGTAATTAGCGAGGGGCCACGTGGTGCAGGCACGATATAAACGTGCAGGGGTGTATCGGCTGATGCGTGAGTGCGTGAGTCGAGAAGGGTGGCGACAGGCACGAGAGAAGGGTCGGTGGGGCACGTAAGGGCGCGGAGGAGCGGGGAGACAGGGGCGGAGAGCGAGAGGGACGGAGGAAGGAAGATGCGGAGGCGCGGACGGAGACGGAGGCCCACTGCAGAGGGACGCTGCAATAATGACAGAAAATTGCGCGCTTCCAGGTACCGCGGCGCAGTGCCGGCACTTAATTCAATTCAATTGCGATACAGTTCAATAATTCGATTAATTAAAAAATATCGCAGGGCCGCTCAGCAGGGCTGCGTCTTCCGGCTGGCGGATAGTCGGCATTCCAGCGGCGCTCGAGGAGCGCCGCCATTGAGAGCCCCTGGCTAAGGGCCGCGTCGTATCGACGGGGGTAATAGCTGATAGCTGAAACGTACCACTCGATGTTCCCGCATCATCTGTGATTACTTGATTATGAGTATCGAGTGAGCGATGTTTTTTGAAATTACCTGGGAGTCGCGCCGGTGTGCTGCCAGCAAACGAGCCAGCGCGTACTTGCCGGCTTATTGGCGACTTTTGAATCTTCTCATTCCCAGCCCCCCTCCCCCCCTCTACCCCTTGCCCTCCACCCTTCCCGCCCCTGCGCTTTTTTTCCCCCGATTCCATCTGCCTCCACCTCCACGCCTGCCGGCCGCCCACACCCTCGTCACGGCTCGGGGATGCGAGGTGCACTTGACTCTTAAAAACCCTATTAACTGACGGTAATAGAGAAATCGTGCTTTCACAGACTGTTTCGCAGCCAAGGGAACGAGGAGCGGGACTGCCGTTCCCGGCCACTCTTCCGTTACAACCGAGGGTGCTCTCCTGGCTTTTGGTCGTCCCTCATCCCTTTCTCAATGTTTCTTTTCGGTCACGGCGAAGCTCGTCCCTCCGACCTTGGGCAAGGGCCAGGGATGCGCGCCCGCTGATCGATCCCAAAGATCTACGCCGGTACGCGAATATGGGAGATCGATGAAGAATTCTTTCGCTACTGTCTCGTTGCCTGCTCCACGAAGACCGTTAATTCCTGTTTATGTTCAAGGACACTCGAGGCATACCTTCGTACCCTTACGGATACGGAAGAGCAAAGTGCACGGTGTCGATCTTTAAAATCCTCGATTGTCTCGATCGCCCCGAGCTTCGCAGTGCTCGAAGCGCGCATGCGCGTGAGGCTCGGTCTCCAAAGGTCGAAGATTCGAGCGTTCATTTGGAGACTATCCGGCTCGCACTTTCAGAGCTGCGATTCGAATCGCGGTTGGCTCCTCGGCGATTTCGGCGAATTAAGGCCGAGCCTCCGGTTTTGTCGCCCTGAAAAATGGGCTGCGGTAGCCGCACGCTCAGCCGGCATTCGGGGATATTATAATCCCGCGGCGGTGTCATAATGATAATAACAACGCGTTAATTAAACCGGCTGATTTATGCGCCTTTCATATTGTAATTGCTCGCCGAACTCGAGTCGGGCGCCGTAAAAGCGAGCGGAGCCACGGTCTCGGGCGATCACCCGGGAGCTGAGATAATGCGAATGAATTAATGAGCCAAGGCGCAATTAATATCGACCATTCGTGTTCGCCGTCTTTCAATAAAATCCGGGCAGCGTCTTTGACATCTCTGCCAACCAGCTGCCCGAAAGCTCGGCTTACTTGGATCCTCCCTACAGGCGCGAAAGGTTTCTCAGGAAATAGCCGGCGAATCGCGCGGTACTATGACCGCTTAGGAGATGCAGTACGCTTGTTTAGATACAGTCTGTGCATGTAAACAGAATTCTATACGCGCTAAACTTATAAACCCCAAGCGGATAAACCTACAAACGTTAATGGAGAGCTCGAACGATCTCGAGGGTAACCTTACGAAATCTCGATCCACGAACTCTATAAGACAGAATGAGAAGTCGATGAGAGAGCTTGTCGGCATGATCGAGCTAACTTTAGCGTGAAAAATTGAAAAGCGTACCCAGGACACCGATCGACTACCCGATATATCATCAAGATCGAAGGAAGCGAAATATCTCGAGAATATACACAGAGGAAACGAGAAATATGGAAAGAGAACAGGACTCAGATAAGAGCGTATACGTCAACAGGATGACCCAACAAACTTTTCTACAAGCCCCACTTACTCGTAATCACGAACTCACGATCCACGATAAGGAACTCATCAAAGGGTTCATTAGCACAACTTCTGATACCCGACTTAAACACCAAACACACCGAGGGCGTCGAGAATAAACTTCGTCGCTCATTGCCAGGACTCGGGAACCGTACAAAACCTTTCGCGCCAGTTCCCCGTCCGAAAACACGCGTTGGGCGCGAAGAGGAGGAGGAGGAGGAGGAGGAGGAGGAGGAGGAGGAGACGTCACTCGAGGGTAGAGGAGGGCAGCGCAAAGTTCGAGCTTCTCTCCGTTACAAAGGCGAAGAAACTCTTCTCCCAGGGCCGCGGCTACAATTCGTTATGATTCGTCGTAGGGGCCAGGGCGCAAATCGCTTATTTACACCGTGAACGGTGTAATACGCTCGCCGTGGGCCATATTTAGTTTACCAGCCCGCGGCTGTAATGTCTTTTTAGGTACGTTAATTAACGGTATTCATTTTGCACAAAGGTTTCTAATTACGCACTGTACGGGGCCATAGACTTAGCGCCACGTCGCCGCCACGGAAATGTTATGTCCCGCGCTTCGCGGGGGCGCCGGCGTGGGTGGTGCTCGAATGCAAAATTAAGACTCAAAACGTGCCGCGTCAGGAGGCACCGGAGGGCCGCTGGGGGCGAGGGGGGCGCGGCGCGGATCGCGTAAGGCCAAGGAGAGACGCGGATCGGGCTGGTTTGTCGCGGATGAGAATCAGAGCCGCTCGGCCACGGCGGCCCGGGTCAATACTTGTCCGGTCGCCTCAGTTAGCAGTCGCATTAATTAATTATAATTAAGTTTTAGTTGACGCGGCTGTAGGGCGAGGCGGGGTAAGCAAGGCAGGTAGCTACGCGACTCGCATTTTGAGCATTACCGATATTATGCAGATTTCAGCCCCCACCGTCCCTCCGCGTCTTCGCGGTGCTACCCACGCCGCCCTCCGAGCGGCCCAACCTCCTCCCTTCCACCGTCATCCTCCGCGACACGCTCGCTCCTCGTGCCACTTGCCAAGCCAGTCGGAGAATGAATTATTTACTTATTTACGGTACGTAAACGGAAACTCCCTGCCGACTCGTTCCTCGCTTATAGAGGGAGGCTTCAGGGCTGGTAGCGGGAGGGGGGAGCAGGTGCTGCAGGAAAGGAAAGCTGCGAGAACCCTCGTCGGGGAAAGCTGCGGAGGTCAAGAGTGAGCGCTCGTTTGTTTCTTTGATTTTCAGCGCCGACTACTATGGCACTCTGGTTCGAGATCGAGCGTTAAAGCTGGTTTCTTCGCCGTAGACACTGTGTGCCACGTGGACAAATCGTTTTGAAGCAGAAATTGAGTTTGTACTCGCTACGTTGTGCGGGAGTTCTCGTTTAAGATGCTCGACGGATTACGAAGTTTGGAGTATACGTGTTATGTGGAAAAGTTCAGAGGTATCGGGCAGAAGTCCAATATTCCATCCAGCACGCTATTCTAATCCGCAAAGTAATCGATGTCATCCATGTCGAATGGTTTTTTTTGGGTAACCATGTATCACACTCAGATTTTGATGAGCAACTACCATATACCTACGTTCATTCCAGAATTTCGAAGATTATCCTATTCCATACTCTCAAGATTCTCCGCTCAAATCTCATGATTTCACGTAACGTAAAATCATTATAAAGCATTTTCTGTCGGCCAAGTAGATCCATAACCTGGTATACTTTCATACCAGTCGATATCCTGCGACAAACAAACTCACTCGCCTCTACTCCAATCTTCCACGACCAATCGAACGAATCGCTGTTCCACGTACAACTTCCCTACACTTCTCCTTTGCCTCTCACAGTCTCCTTCCAGGCGACGAAACCCCATCATCGTCCGACTTTTTCTCCCGCCGCGAGAGGCTTGGAGGGTAGTTTCGCTCGCGAAATCTCGGCCCGTCGGCTAAGGGCGTATCGTAAAGCGACGACTTCCGCGAAACGATTTCGGCAGGAGGTTAGTAAAACGACGCCAGGCGCACTCGCCGGTCGGCGGCAAGTGCACGTCGTCGTAAGAAGCTGTTAATCTTCGGTAATAAACTGTATTTTCATTATAATACGGCATGAATATGCAACGGCGATAATGGCCTTAATATCCCGGCATGCATCTTCCTGTGCTTTACGAGCTGAGCCTCCTCCGCCGGAATTTGAGGCGCACTCACAGTGGATTTTGCGAGGGCAACGTTACTGCCTCTGCTACCGGGACGCTCTCAAGGAGCTCTTCTCCTTAGCTCGATGGATTCGCGGCTTCCCGGTTGCCGTTTTGCGACTGCGAACGAATCGCAACATCCCGCGCTGCTTATGCAGATACAACCGCTAAGAGCGTAATCACGGCTGGCCGGTTATTTTGTAACCTGGACCGCGCAATAAGATTATTCCGGGGTATTCGTGTGCGTAAAACGCTTTGCGCCGCTTGGAGGAATGCGCTGGCACGCCGGAGCGGAAGCCCCCGCAGATTATGCTCCTTAGCCCCGCAAAAGGTATCTTGGTTTATTCAATTTTCAGGAACGTTTGCCAGGGTCATTTAGCATAGTAGCTGCTGCTCGCGATGAGATTGCGGGTTCGGAGTATACGTGTCGTATCGACTAACCGTGATGGATGTGGTTGGAACTTGTAGGAGGAAGTGCAGAATGGGAGAAAGATATTCTGTTATATTGTTTCTATTGAGCACGGCGTGGAGTGGCGATTTACTTGTTTTGATTTGTTTTGGCGAAATTCACGACGCGCTACGATGTTATGGGAATCGAGAGTTTTGAGGACAAGAGCGAGGCGTTTTGTTACGATTTGGCAGAAGAGTTTTTAAAAACGCAAGCGTGGAGAGGTTACCTTTAAGACTTTGATGTTATGTTACGAGGCACGTGTTACGAGCACGTGATTTTGAGTGTCGCGTGTTTTCGAAGCGTGTGGTGCGTGCGACGGCTCAGAGAGAACTGTTAGAAACGAAGAGTCGACTATTGAGAGTCGAAGATAGAAAGTAGTTCCTAGAGAGTCATGCGTAGACAATCAGCGAATAATGTCAAAATTTCCAAGCGTCGAAACGTTGTCTATTTCAGTCGACATATTAAATTCTCCTTGCTTTACTAAACTACTTCCTACAATATAAAAAGAGATCATCCTTCTAAAGAAAATAGACTATGCGAATTCACTTTGTCTTTCCACGATTTCTGCTGGTATTAATCGACACGACCGACGATACGGTGATTACATTAAAGTACAACGCAATACAGTTATACCAAAGCCTTGCTTCTTCGAGGAAATAAGAATTCCTTTTGCACGGCAAAGTCGTCGCTACAGGCGAGACACCTTGCTCCTTGTTCTGCAAGGCGATACGACGAAGGAGAGGGGTGGCTGGGAAAGGCTGATCTCACGGAGAAAATTATCACGCACACGTACTTTCGAGCGGGTCGAGGCGAACCGTGGATCCCTCCGATCAAGGATTCGAGCTTGTAATGGGCGCGATACATTCCGCATCGCCGTTAATGCGGGGCAACTTAATGTAAGCAGCGAGCGAAGGAATAATAGTGGCCTAGCCTACGGACATTCATTTATCTTAGTTTATTGCCAACTGCGAGGAAACAAACACCGCTGGAATACGCAACGACGCGCCATTAACCTCTCGGTCGCCTTGCCAACCTGAGCTTAACGGCGCGGCCGGTGCTTTTATCCCGATAATTTTCCCCTCCTTCGCCGACGACTGGCCGACATCAAACGATTCGATGAAGATACCTCGTGCCGTTTCGTACATCATGGTCGTTGCCTCGACCGATTTGCCGGATACCATATCGGTTCGATCACGCCACGTCTCTAAGATCATCCTTGCTCGATGCGCGCCTCGATGAAAGATTTTAACACTTCAAGCCTACTTCGAGAATTCTGGCGGGTTGTCGAGAATTATTTCTGGTTGTACGTGTTAAGGATGAATTAATAAGAATTAGCAGTGATATTTTAATCGCGTGGGCTCATTGCTCGCTTGGTCGTGGTTCGCGCACGGTTAATGATTTAGTGGAGAAATCTGTACCCGTTATGCGTACTCGTGAGACTGCCTAGATTACCGAGTCCATTCTGCCGTTAGAGGCAATGTTTGTATTTCAAGATGTCTTTATCACCGGTGATTAATTATATTCTTCTACTGTAACGTGCACGTCGATATAATTCAATGATTTCCTGTTTGTACTGAATTCCCGTTAATTCTATCGGCTTTTCTGTTTATTTGATTTGTCGAGAGCCACTGCGATGGCGGGTTGCTCCGTGTCATGGGCGATTTCTTTGATCGTAAGAGAGTGATATGTGGGAATTGGGATTATGCTGTGCCCAGAGGATGGAGATGCGGATGGAATGTCGGTCATGGGAGGTTAAGACGATTCGCGTAGGAGAAGAAATGACAAGGAGGAATTACATCGAGGGAAGGTCGAGACGAAATCGAACACCGATCGATCGAACTGTGGAGTAATTAGCGTCCGTTGCAGCGACCAGCAAGCGTTGTTTTCTAGCGAAACAAATTAGACCGTTCCGTCGCACGAACGAATAAATTTAGGGAATGTTTCGGCCGGGATGGAAAAAAAAAAATTCGAGAGGGAAAAAATGTTTCTGGCATGGGATATAATGGACGCATTGCACACGAATATAATGAGATTTTACAGTGCAATTCACATAAAGCATTGGAAACAACAAAAGGTTGGAGACGAGGTGGGGGGGTGGGCGCAGCGCGATAAAAATGCCTGCGCCTAAACACATTATTTCTACCCTTCCCGCGTGCACGATGTACGCCACCCCCGGCCCCGATCTCTGAATACAGACTGTTACCCTTTTTCCACCACTCTGCTACCGTTTTTTAACTTTCCAAATATGCCACAAAATCGGAATTTACCAATGTGACGCCACGCCTTGTCAGCTTGCCCTGTGCTTTTCATTCTCCGAGGCAAATACGAAGCGTCGGATTAATCGTTCCATCGAAACTCCCAAGAAATATACAAGGCTTCTAATTTAATCTTAAATAAGAAAAAAGAATTCTCACGCGCTTTGCTTTCCTGTCTCTGACGAGTACCATAATCGAGATTAAGACAAGGAGCGCACGATTTTTCTAATAAGACAAGAAGAAATTGAGGCACCTGCTGTTTGATGAACGAGTATCATATCCTTGATATGCTCCCAAGATTACAAGGCAAGATAACACTGCAAGCACAGGAAGAACAATCAAACCAAGAACACTGAGAAACATAGGCATTCTATAATACTAAAACAGAAAATCCAAAGTTAATTCCACGAAAGTATCCTCCTCCCTCTTCTCTCACGCATAATACGCGAAAAGGTATTTCTCCATACAACCAGCATCGGCATAACCAAGTACAACCCCGACACACCGCAATCCTTACATCGATCCACCTTATTCGAACTCTTCCACAATAACACGTCCCCAGTTTTTGAAACCCAGACAAAAGCGGATGCACGCCGATCGGAAATAAAGACATTACCGTAATCCATACCGGAGTCGGCAGTTTTTGGAAAATCACGATGCGTGACTGGATCCCTTGGGCAAACAAGTGCCTAACTCTGTCTACCGGTTTTTTATCCCCGAACCATTTCCGGACCTTCGACTCTGAATACCCTTTGAACGGCGTCCAATAGGCGGATGCTTGAAAGCGAACGGGTAACCGGCGAGAAGAAGAGAGAAAGAGAGCGAGAGAGGGTGGGAGGGAGGAGGGGGGGGGAAGGGGAGAAAGGGCATAAGGGGCAGAAAGGGAAGGGCGGGCAGAGGGGTGGGAGATAAAAAAAAATTGGAGGGTGCGTTTCGTCGCGCCGCCGATAAATTTTGAATGCACCCACCGGGAGAATTAGTAGCCTGTTGGGTAATGATCAAAAAAAATTATAAACAAAAGATTCCACGGATGGCGAGCCTTTTTCGTGGATCAGCGAGGCAAGCGGAGCGGTTGCGAAAAGCTTTGACGGTGGTACCGTTCCCGCCGACCCGGCTCTCATTGGCGCCCAAACCTACGGCGCTATATTTAAAAATCGGCTCGCTCTCCCGGAAACTTTCGCTACAAAGGGAAGGGGCCAACCGTTTACATCGAGTTTATTAAAATCGTGTGCTCGCGGGTAGGCCACGACCCGCCGAACTTGCGGCATGCCGAACTGCGGGGCCGGCTGCGGACCTACGCCTGCCGCTAATGGACCATTCCTAGCCACGGAATTTGAGCCCAGCGTAAACTTACGGTTCCACCTTTAATCACTTTTTTCATCCCGGGATCACCGGGCGAGGGTTGATTATCGAGATCTGTTGCTTTGGTCGTGGAAATAATTTTGTTTTACCTGCCGAGCTTATTAAGCTCTTCGGAGAGGAATTTTTCTCGAGCGATGCTTTAAAGCAGTGGTTGTGAGATAGGATTAATCGCTATCAGTGCTGATATGCGGCGTTGTTATTTCCATTTTTGAGAGGTTCTACTATGTATGGTTCTCCGATAAATTTGAATCCCTTTCCTTTCGATTGGAATAAATGTAATTATAAAAGAGTGATAAACAATGTCCATGAAGTGGTTAAAGATTATATATTTCGTGTATTTAACACTTGCTAACTGTGTCTGGTAAGATTCATGAGCAACGTTTCGTATTTATGCCTATTCTTACTCAGCTTGGAGAAGTAAAATTGTTGGAAAGAAGATACGATGCATTTTTATGATCATTGTCCATATAGACCTTGGTCGGTATTCCTAGAGATCCTATTACATCAGTCCGACGATGTGCTCAAAGAAGCTCTAGCTTACCGGAATACACAAATCCCGGCGATTCTTCACCTGGACCTTGTCATCTCAATTCGCGAATACATACGTCAGCGTGTATCGTCCCGTTGAATTGGTTAATATCGTGCGTTACGAGAAAACAATGCGTCCCCGATGAATCCAGAATGCCCGGGACGGCATAAAGGCTTGCAGCACTCGACGCTGCAATTCGACACTTTCAACCGGCTACGCAATCACGGGCAGGCTTTTTAATAATGCGCGCATTACGAGAATTTGTAATCAAAACCGGGACGAGCCGGGCGGTATGGAGAGGGGTGGCGGGGAGGGGGAGGGGGCTGCGCGCAAAGTTTCCCGGCCGAAAAATGTTCGACGAGGAAGGCAAAAAAAAAAATAATACCTATCGTATTAACAAAAGCACGGATATAGGGGAGACTCGTCCGCTAGCGCTTTTTCCATGGGGCATTTTTATGGGTGTGCGTGAATCGGAGCACCGCGTTACATACAGATTCATTATTTTTAATTAAACAAAACAATAATACGCTTATTAATTGATTAATTAAACACCACGAATGCATTGCGTTCTTCCATCAACGATGCCGTCGGTTGATCCACCCTGTCGCCCTTTGGACGCTTGACGCTTATTACGCCGACTTTTATCAAGGGGAAACGACGAGGGACAAAAATTCGTTTTCTACGCGGCATTGTGTTTGTCGTTAGGCCGGGTTCACCGACGGAGACTTCGCTGATACCACGCTTTTCAGGCGGATAATATACTTTTTCACGTGCATAATCCAGGACCGCGCGTGAAAAAATTTCGTGTGTAGTTTGCGCTAATATGATAAATGATATTAAATAAAAATACTCGATGTCGGATGAAATTACATCGGGATGCGAAACAACGGGTAATATTCGTCGTGCCGCGACGGCTGAAAAATACCAGCATCAATACGGGTACCGGTATTTTTAATTAAAATGGAAGAATCAATATGTGCACGATAAGTCAAGGTGCGCCACTGATACCATAGAACACCGACAACCCGGCAAAGACAATCGATGAGTTTGTCAAATTATTATCCTCGAGAAAATCATACCAATCGTCGCGATACCGCGAACAGCGGAATATTTAACGCTAGCAGGGATTGCAGGATCAGAAAAGCAGCCTGTCGATCGTTTAAGTCGCGAAAAAGCTGTTCTCGTATTACGCTTAACAATCGCCAGCGGATTATCGCGGAAAAAAAGAGACAAAAGTACTCCTCATTTTCCTTTGAACATCTTCAGTCACAATTACGTGCATCTCGAATTAATGTGCCCCGATGAAACCCTCGAAATTCTGCAACCAAGAGTCTTTTAACTCCCGAGTCATCCCCTTGTGAAATTATCCCCTCTGTACCGTTTCCCAATTACACGGTATTACACGAAAACTTACAGCGACAAAATTAGCACGTTAAGAGACCGCACCTCCCCGATCTCTGCTAAATATCCGCGAACGCTCTTTCCCACTTCTTCTGGCGCTCAAAGGATTCAGGAGGCGGCACGCGTCGGCTTGGATTTCGTTCCTTCTGGATCAACGTCGGCGCGTCAAAGGGCAAATGGGCGGACATTCGAAAGCCCGACTTTGGATGAAACGTACCGGCGCGCACGGCGCGTGAAGTGCATAAACTTCCTGACGCAGGGCGAAGGTAGAAAGGCACGCAAGTCGCGGGTGGCAAATGCGATATAAAACGCCTTTGTCTTGCAAAAACCCGCAGACGTATATCATGCGAGCCCAGGCCGCGGGCATTGTTTCGCTCTCGCATAATTACTGCGAGTCACGTTTTAAAGTTGAATTTCACCTAAATAAAGCTTAATGTTATTATCGCGGGTACACCGAGGCGCCGGTACCATTATGACCGGGTTATAGTCTCAAATGTCATTACACGGCGCGATCATTTTGACGACGTTAAGGCGGACGCCGTTTTACCAGCATTTCTCTCTTCCCCCCCTCCCTCCCTCTCTCTTCTCTCTTCCCCTTTTTTCCTCGCCCTCTCTTTCTCCTTCTCTCGAAGCGGCACAGCCGACGTTAATTAGATGCGCGAGTCACCGCGTGCTTTTGACACGGACTTTGAGGCCGGCCCAGCTCGTTACCAGCGACAATGAGCCGCGTTACGATCACGAGCGGGGCGGCCCACCAAGACGCCATTCGGGAAGCTTTCAGGGCGCTTATCCGCCGACCCGGATCGGCCGATTCGGGGAAAACTGCTAACGGCGCCAAAAATGGGCGCGACAAAGCGGAAAACGAGAAAACGAGCCCCACTCGCCGTCCGTTTTCCCGCCCTTTGCGCCAACCGATCCTTTGTTTCTTCAGCGCCGCCGCTTCGAAGGCGCTTCGAGCCGCCTCCGCGGACTTTCCGCGCGCGGAAAGGGCACGAATTGCAAACCGGGAACGCGGGGTTCTTTGAGGAAGAAAAAGGCGCGTTTGCGTAAAACGACGCGCCACCGGACGGCGGCTGGGGGGTAAAAAGGAGGGGGAGCAATGTTAATTAACGGCGAGAATACCTTCTGTTATCGTTCGAGGTTTAACCGGGTTAATTCTGCTTTCCCCGTTAATTGGACGTCCCGGAAGAAACCAAGGGTGTTGTTATCTGAAACGAGCGGCCGCGTGCTGCATTAAAGCGTTTGTGAAAGAAGCGTGCTGCCTCGGAATGATTATAATAAGAAGTTATTCGGAATCTGAAAGGGCCGCTAACTGGCCGCCATCGCGTGGAAATGTATCGCGAAAGTGGCCAAGGCGCTCTCGAAACCTTCCGGCTTCCTATTCGACAAATGGACGATCAAATATCGCGCGGTCCTCCGGCGGCACGATAATTCGTAAATTCCCGTAACGAGGTATGACATATGCATAACGCATGGCGTGTAACATCAAAGTATATTTCAACGACGTGTGTTGGAACTTCGGCAATTGCTCTTGCACCAAATACATCACCGAGTACAGCGAGCCGTCGTTGCATAACACCCCTACGCAGACGCCGATTCGTAAATTCCCATGGCGGTGCGCGAGGCGAGATCTTACGGTCATTTCTCACTGTTGCGTAAGAACACTGACGGTGCGAAGTATTCGATTAAACTCTCCTTGATCTCTACATCGAAAAGAATAAATTGCTCGTAAGCATTAAATTCTTCTTACACCGGGCGTAATTTGACGATATCATTGATGACATTGATGAGAAAGGTTCTTAAAATACTGACAATTCGCCACGATCTTAATAATCACCTATTTTAATCCAATAAATTGAAGTCGATATATCGATTATTAACACTTTATTGGCCGCAAGCTATGTTTAACACTTTAATATCGGACACATGTTGTGTGATGGGCCATTAAAGTGTTAATATACGAACAATATCAAGAGCTCTGTACAATAGGCAAGATCGAGTAAAGCCTACGACGATCCACTATACTCTTATCAAAATAAAACGCGCGATGCATCGATCATCGTCAAAATTCTTTCGTTAATCGGCAACGCCACGCGAAAGCCAAACATTGAACGCAGAGGCGCTTGATCTCTTCGTGCGCGGTAACCGGCGTCCTTTAACTCTCGATAGACAGTAATTACGCGTCGTGCGTTTATCAAGATTAGATTTCTAATTCCAGAACGATTCTGAAAGTTCTTCAGCGCGCCGCTGTATCCAGGCAAACGTAAACCCACGCGGGCCCGATTCGCGGGCACGTGATAACCGTTGCCCTTTAACGTTCGACAGACAGTAATTACGCGTTATGCGTTTACCGCGAGCGCCGCCGATTTCCCTGTCCCTCTCCCCCGGATTTTAAAAAAATTAGACGCCATTCGTTCGTAGACACGGCCACGGCAAATTTGTTTATCGGCATGCGAACGCCGGGCATTAATACACGGACGTCAGCGATAACCATTCTCAATATCCATAATTATTATCAGCGGCGGCCGCTGTTGGCAGCCACGGCGGTCCACGTGACTCGTTCCCGTCGAAATAAAATGACAACGTTCATTTGCAAATGCGCGAAAGTGCATTATTTTTATTGGGTTTGTTAGTAGCCGAATCGTCGGTGTGCCCGCTACTCGTTTTCGCCCTACCCTCCCACTTTCAGCCCCCCTGCCTCCACCCCGCCACCCTGGATGCGGCGTGCGCGAGTGTGCAAGGGTCCGTCTGCGTGCGTGCGAGCCCCGATGTACAGCGATCCGGCCAAGGGGGGGTGTGACAGATTCGCCGGGGGAATACCGCCGCCGATGGATTTTTTTTTGTTTCGCCCGCTAGGAGAAAAATTGCGTCGATATCTGGCAACGATCCTGCTCAGCGGATCGACGGCCGACGTAGCGTCACCGGACGTTGGCCGAATTTATCATGCAAGGAACCCAGCGATAAGTACGACGGCGGACCGATGGGACCGACGACCGTGCCAATCGCGAGTTTTACGTGCCATTGCTGCTGTTTGCTTAATTTGTTTTTGGCGCAGACGGCTCTGTCCGTCCGGGGCAGCTTCCGCTGCTTAAAGGGAATTACGCGCCAATGCGACTATGGCGCACGAGTCGGTCGGGTATTATCGGTTGATCGGATAATTGCAGCTGGGTTAGGAGCGGATTTTAACGTGAGCAATTTTTAGGAAGAAGGATTGGATCTTTGATGGTTGTGTCATTGGGGTTGGTGATGGTTCTTTATGTGCGATAGAATTGAGAAGGTTAGAAAAGCGGTTTGGGTTATGATTTGCATTCAGGATTTAGCAACAGGAGGGGAGGGTGTATACATTGAATTTTAGATGAGTTAATTAAGAGATCTTACTAGAATTTTTTATCGCTGCATACAAGAGCGTAAAACGTGCTTCTTGATTCGTCTATTTGAATCTGAGTATAATAAGGATCGCGTTGTGATCGATATTATGATAGGAATACGGTAATAAGGTTGGTTGTGTACATTAGACTATGTGATACATTACAGAGGTTGCATTAAAAGCTTATCCGTTTGTCGAGAAATGCCTATGTGAGATGATTAGAAAGTTATTCGTTTACACGTATCAAGAGTGATTATGCGATACTTCAGGTGTATCTGTTCATTACTTAACCCACTAATACCCAAATTTTTTATCACCACGTAGAAATTTTCCTCGTGTGATAGAAGAGTGCTGATAATAAATCTGTATTCAAATGCTGACTATCCGTATACCGTCACTTGGTACACCTGCTAAAGGTATGCCTACCTTAAGGGGGACCTGGAGAGTTATGCGAAAAAAGTTAATGCATTAAGCGTTATATGCGATTAAGCGTGGTCCGCCTTGAGCCGTAGTTGGGAATTAGAGGGTTAAGCTCCTCGATCATGCCGAGCAAAATGTCGGTGCAGAACGAAAGGCTATTTCGTCGAACGAAAAGTTCCCTCACGGAACAGCACGTTCCCACGTCGTTACCCCGAAATCGCCGACACGGAGTCGCGCGATCGAACGTTTCTTTTTTAATTGGACGAGCAATATTACCCAAACGCTAATGGAATATCCGTCGATATTTTTGCCATCGGCCGACAGAGCGATGGCCCTTTGTCGGCCATTCGAGGAGCAAAACAGAGGCGGCGCAATTTTTCGCATTTCCACGGCAAAATGCTAATTGAACTCGCCTCGTTACAAGTTTCTCATAATACAATCCCGCTAATCACAGCGATGTCCCGCGGCGGTGGCTTCGCATCGGCTGCTTTGGCGCGTAATTAAAAATTCGTGCGACTGAAGGTTAATAAACGCGCGGGTCGGGCCAAAAACCGAAGGGTCGTCGTCTCGTATTTTGGCACGGGCGTTTCAAGAAAACGGCTGTTTTTATTACCCGCGGATTACCTCGGGTGACGGTAGCCGCTGAGGGCAAAGAAGCGGATGCGTAAAGGGACAAGAGCTCTTCCATGTTTACGGACCGTTCAAGGAAGGAGAAGGGACTGCTTGTTTAGGAGACGAAAGGAAAGAGTTGAGCATAAAACACGGACAAAGTTTGACCTCTCGTTTGCCACAGTGTTCCGCAGGATTCTGTCGGCTGCAAGGTGAATGTACCGGAGAATGTGAATCCATGTGTAGGGTCTTTAAGTGGATCACATGCATTACTAAATTTCCCTCGTGCCGAATTAATTTGGGTCGAAGCACTTTTGCGTAATATGGAAAAGACATTCATCAACCTTCTTAATGCTCCTGGTACATAATTGATAACGTCCAAGTAAGATTCGTCGCATGAAATATGCCCCGCAAAATGCATTTGGCGAGTGGCTATAATAGGCGTGCACCAGAAAATATTCGAGCGCCGTCCTGGCGTGCGAGACAAAAGTGAATATCGAACTTGAAACTGTGTCACATTTAATTTCGCCGCAGTCGAACCTACGAGCATCGAACCGCCTTTATCTCTTTCATCAAATTTATTGGACTTCTCAAAGCTTCTGGCACTTAACGGACGATCCATAAGTAAGGTCCGACCTTGCTTCATCGACTCGAACGAATTTACCCAGTTTTTCTCCTCAAACAGGCTTCGCCTTCTAAAGATTCGTCCCCAGAATTAATCTGGCCAATGGCCAAAGTACGAGTGCGCGAGAAGATATCCAACCGCCAATATCGTTTTTGGGGCGCAAACCTACGCCGAATCGGAAACGGTATAACGGTCAATTTCACGCGCACCGACTCCACGAATACAACATCATACGTCTCAAACAAATACATCTAGCCGCTAAAGGTTTTCGATACTTCATCAACGATCCACAAATAACGTCCTTACTCCATCGATTCCAACGAACCCATCGAACCTCCCCAAGCGCCCGCCGTACAATCGAGGATCCACGAGCAAGATTCGACCTCGGTTATCACCGTTTTTCGGTATGCAAATCGCCCGCTGGCGTAACGCGCCGACGATTACACCCGGTTGTGCGCTAGGCACGCGTGCATCAAACCGTCGTGGCTGGAAAAAAAAAAGAAGAAAAAAGGGGAGGGGGTGGGGGCATGGCGGCAAGGAGGCAAAAAGGCCGAGAGGCGGACTGGAGGGGCGGCCGCGCGGGGAGAGGGGAGGGGGGGGGGCTTCGACAGTCCTCGCTTGCGTGGAAAAAGTCGGGGGAACGTCGAATGTTGTAAAAATCCGGGCCCGCCAATCGGGCGCATTGTGTCCACCCGGCGAACAATACCGACGGCCCTCGGCCGACTGCCGCATTTTTCCGCGAATTGGCCGGCATTGTTGGATTTTTCAAATTGTATTTTTTCGCCGGCGCTGACGCGGGAATAAAAATCGGCCATCGTCGGGCCGAGCCCCTTTGGGCTCTTTTTTCACCCCCTCCCCCCTCCCCGGCCTCGATGGCAGCGATGCTGCGGGCGAGCCGACTGTCTTCTGAAGCGCGAAATGTTACTCCCCCCGCCTCATTCCCTCCCCCCTCCCTGCGGTGCTGCGGGCAAAGTATGCAAGTCCGCGGCACGACCCCCCTCCCCCCACGCCGGGGGGATGAAAGAGTTGAACGATACAGGGAAGCTTATCTCCTGCACGGACGGTGCTTTGAGTGCTTTTCTGGGGCGCTCCATCTCCCTCGAATCGCGAATTGCGCCCCATTTCCAGGGCGGTCGAAGATCGTTTCGCGCCCTCTCGCGAATTTCGCTCAACCGCAGGCTCGCTTCTTAACGTTTCAAGGGTCAAGTCTCGCCCCCTTTTCCCATCGAGCGGCGCGATCCCAAAAATCGCGGAGACCCTCGCCGCAAAACGGGCTGAGCCTTTATGCGATTACTCGTTAGCGCAAATTGGGCGCTACGTAATGGATCGGGATTGAAATTTGCACGCAAAAGTCCCAGATCCGAATCCTATCCATCACTTATGAGTACCTCCATGTAAAATGGATACCGCGGATCCAGTTGGTCGACGCCCAATTTAAAACGGTGGGTCACGGACGCCATTCCCGCCAGTTACCTTTATATCCCCAGGTAATATAGTGGGCGAGTCGAGGAGCTAATCGTCGCGGCGATTGGAGCCGGCCGAAAATTCTACCAGGAATCGGGCTCGCGGGGTTGCGGGTACGAAGAGCCCCTTGCCCTTGAGCTCCTTCCACGAGGTGGCGAAGGGCCGACCGGTGAAATAGGCGGGCGATTATTTCTGTTTGCGCGAAATAAGAGCTCGTCACCGTCGACGTGGAAGGGCGCTCTGACGTGCCGCCCTGCCTCCGCCCAATCGAGTCAAGGAAAGTACCGCTTGTCTCGTTGAATGACAATCAAAGGCTACAACGGGCGGCGTACCCCCGTTTCTCGATACAAGGAGTCGCGGTGCAGTCGCTTGTCTGCAGCGGGCATTCCTAGAACAGTAATCTTATTAAATTTACATATTAATCAACGGATTTTAATTATCCCCAACCCCCGCCGAGAGAGGAGAGCCCCGACGAAGGAATGAGTGGGCAGAGAGGAGAGGGTCGAAAGGAGAGGGGGACAGGGGGGGGGGCTAAAGGAGGAAGGGCGAGGGGGTAAAACGTGGCTGAAAGAGCGGGAGAGAGTTAGACCGAGTTGGAAAGGGGAACCGAGACGAAGAGGGAGGGAAAGAGGGAGAAAGAGGGGGAGAGACGGGGAGGGAGAGGGAGGGAGAGAGAGAGAGAGAGCTCCACCCTTGTGCGGCGGTGGCGGTAGCGGTGGCGGAGACCGAGCCAGCTCTCGTAATTTACATTAATCCAATAATTGCATGGAGGTTTCCTAATTAGAAATTCAAATGAGGTGGTGGCAGGCAGGCACAGGCAGGCAGGGCTACCAACTCAGCAGTGGGAGAACACCATCGCCACTGAGCAAAGTCCGTGCACATCGGGCGATCGTACGTCGACTGGCCCCGGCCTAACACGAGTTCGGGCTGTGCCAGGATGGGCGTCAAAAGCTACCGGAATCCTCGAAATTCGGATGGCCATGCTCGTGTAACCTATACCTATCCATCGTTAATGCTATACATTAAGGTCCCCCCTAACAGGATGGCCGTGCTTGAAACGCGCCAAAATCGTACATTTTTCTTTCGATCGCGGTGCTTCTCCTCCCTCCCCCCACCCTCTCTCTCACTCACTCTTGCGTGCAAGAATGCAAACTATCGCTGCTCATCCTCTCGGCCATTAAAAAGCTCGCGGCACATCGCGATGGAGGGTGGAGGTAGGTGCCGCTGGTAGAGTCGCGGCTTTTCTTCGGTAAGGAATCGAATTAAAAAATCTGGGGAAATATTCTAACCGTGTGACCGATGATGTAATTGAGCCAATTGACGTTCGAGGGTGCAGGACAAAGGAATCTATTATTGGAGTGCAGAGGCCTGGGCCGCTTTATCGCCCCATCGAAGAATTCAAAGGAGGCTTCGGCGAAGATTCAAGCCAGTCACCGAGCGAGAGCAATTTCAACGCAATATAACGTTGTCCATTGGTACGTCCCGGTGCGTGTGGTCCTTTTGTTGTCCCCGGAGGGATCCCTCGGCAAACCTAACACGTCCCTAATATCGTCACAGGTTCGTCCCTCCGTCACCCAGTGCATATCATGGCACACGGTCGAACCGTCCCTGATAGTCCCAACGTGGCCGATTAGTGAAGGTGTCAACCTGCAGGCGCGACGCGTGCATATCATTTGCACGACCTATCATCCACCTTTAGCGGAAGAAGAGGACATTTTACGAGCCTACCCCACCAAATCTGGACCTGGCATCTTCTCATTTTTACTTACACGCAAGTCGCTTTTTCCTGAACAACTAAGACACTTAAAAAGGCTACGATAGTTACTGCTCCACCATAATAATATTCTAATTCCCCGCCTTGAAATATAGTTTCTTTATACATCAGCGAACGATTCGAAACACTGTTGATCTATGGAACAAGTATTTCGATACAGAGATGGCATAGTCCATTTCACAATAAACTAAGAAACACGTCATCCGAGTGAAGCCGATTCAAAGCTGTCAGCCCGGGAAAATGATGATGGACACATGGGTTAAAAAATCGTATCTCCCACTCGACTACAGGAACGATCGCTTTGCAACTCTGCGGCTATACTCGCGAAAGGAACGTCCATCGAGCGATTCTCATAATACACGAAAAAGCGCCTACTAAAAGTCCTTGCGCCTGAAGCAAAGCCCAGGAATCCCAGAATGAAGGAATTAGACAGGCATGTGGACGAAGCGTGCGCGGTGGTTGGGCCGAAACTTTTCCTAGGGAACGGTCTTCAGCCACCGCGCCGTTTCCGGTTCACCGAGGAGATCATCTTCTATTCCCATTGCGACAGGTCAGCCGAGTTTCGTCGAAGGAACTCCGCGTGTAATTATGATAATGGCGACCGTAGTCGAGGCACCTAACCCGTGCTAACTCCGTACGTTAGTTCTGGTAGTTCTGATATCGTCTGTGTTTAAACAGCCAGGCGGTGCTGCGGCAACCGTCGTCGTGAAAGGGAGAGGTGAGGTGTGGGTAGCGGCGCGATGGTAGGGGGCGGAAGAAGAGGGGCAAGCTGGATGGCGGGGTACGAGGCTACGACGGCAAATCTACATAATATAACCAACTATTGTTCAAATAGACGGCGCTCCGCAGATTCAATTACCATTGTGATACAATTAATGTTGGGAATTTCATCAATTCGAGTGCCGGGCACGGCTCTTACATATGCATAGGAGAATCGAACGTGGTACGGATTTCCCTCACGAAGAAAGTCGATGACAAATATTATTTGAGCTGCTTGCTATCTAATCGGCCGGTGTGGGTCTAGGGTCGGCGCCCACGGCCGTCGTACCGTGTTTTCCTTTCGGCCAGGGCACCCACGGTTACTCCGTCCAGCACCGAATTGCGGCAATAAAAGGGCGACCGATAAACGCCATGGTGCACCTTATCTTTGTTTTCATTATCGTTCGAACAGACGGTAATGAGCTCGAGACGATGGTGGGATAATTGATCGACGATAGAGCTCGAAGCACCAGTGACGTCGGGTTCGATCTTTGATCAAGGTCATCGAATGGTCGCACGATAAAAATAGCCTCGTTTCTCATCGTGTACCGATTGAACTTTTTATTTGAAATATAGTAGGCTTACTGAACATTATACAATTTATAATAAACGGTCGACCATCTTCGTGGATTTTCCTCCGAAAGATAATCCGAGGTGAGTCGCGGAGCGATTAACACCGTGGAACAAGCTCATTACGGCTCCTGAATATTTGCTAGCACGTTCGTGCCTAAAATCATGATCGAGGCTCGAGGTTGTTGCGCAAAAATGATAACGACGCGTTATTCGATTAGATTATTTTCACGGGACGCGTAGTAATTTCATTGCGCCCCGCGCACGGGGCGTTGGACGAGAGGGGGTTCGGCGAAATTTGTGGACCGGCCGGTGGATAACCGAGAGGGGCGGTACGGAGGGAGATGGCGAGAGCACAGGCGCCACATCATTGCTGGACGTTAATCGCTGATACCGTTGCTCGAATTAAGTGGTATATCGAGAGCTTTTAGAATTAATCGTAAACCGACCGCGGCCAAAAACAGATCGTCCGTATCACGGGGCTCATTTCCACGACACAAATTGAGAGCCACTGGCTCGCGTGCGGGTATCCATATAAATTCTAATTCCGCAATCAGCGGTATCCAAGATAGTTCTAGGCCGATCCTAGCTCGCTAATTCCAACTACCTACCAGCGCCCTACCTTCTTATATTTACCCGACAGTTCATAATAGCCATAATCAACGGTTATACCAATCCCACGATAATAATTACCGAACCTGAAACTTTCGCCGGTGCTCACGTGTGCGAGCCCGTGTCTCGTGCCGCTAATTCTGCCGCACACGCGTTGCCACCCTCCGGCAGCGGGGCGATTAAATTTCATTTATGCTCCTGGAAAGAAGGCGACATAAGCGATACGCTCCTCGGTCTCCATCCTCGCCCCTTTCATCCATCCCGATATCGTCCCTGGTGCATCGTGCTTAGCTAGATCTCGAAATTCTTACCTCCGCACTCGTGCCTTGAACAAGGCGCGATACGCCATTGCGTAGCCTCGCGTAATCGGCAAATAAACCGCGTCGTAACGTATCGATTTCTCGACCGCGGAAGCGATTAATCAACAGAAGCGTCGCTTCCGCGGGCAATAAGCTCCCGAAAGAATGTCAGCTACCATTAGTTAACGGTCATCCTATCCGAGAGAGGGAGGAAGACCTACCCACCCTACGATCGTCCTTCGGCAATGGCATGCTCGGACTTCTCTGCACCATTACCACATATCCATCCGTCTCGTCGAGCATTTTTAATTACCTATAATCACCTCCCGTCCTATAAATCAGCCTCGACTATAAAAAGTCCTCGGACGTAGCCGATAAGAAATAATTAACTCTGCTCGAAATAAAACGCCCTCGAGTAACGTGGCGATGGTCCTTCCACCGTAGAATGAGGAGGGGGGGGGATGGGGGGGGGAGGCTCAGGGCGGAAGGACCTTGAATTATCGAAAATAGGGTGGATCGATTCGAGTCGAAGCCAGCCAAGTTTGCCGCGGTGCCATGGTGGGTCGAGGGGGAGTAATTTTCGCCCTCCCCCCTCATCTCGCCTCGCCTCCTCCGGCCCCTCCCCCGCCGCCCTAGAATAATCGATCGTATAATTATCGTGATGTACCTGCTAATGCCGCGAAAATCAGCCCCTCGCAACGTCCGCCGCGCCGAGCAGACGGTGGGTTAAGCGTCGGTAGTAGGAGCACACGGTAATTATATCACCGACTAATGGATATAGTTAATTACTAATTATGAGGCCTGCCGAATGATCGATAGTACCGTGAGGCACCGCGGCCCTTGATCGTTCGTTGGAAACGACGGGTTTGGGGGGGCGGGGGGAGGGGGTGGTGGTCGAGAGGCGGTGGAGGGGCCGCCAAGAGTGTCATTCTACCCGACGACCCCTAAGCCTACCCTGTTCGCCCTGGATATAAATTAGGGTACTGTAGCCAGTGATCAATAATTAAAATTGATCGCCGAGGAGAATAATTCCACAATCTGGATGATCCGGATTTGTATCCCGGCCGCGTCACATTTGGATTTTTCCGCGTGATTTGTGTACTGTAATTGCGGTGATTTAGAAGTTATCTCGGTGGGCTTTGCGATCAGCGACACGGTGTTTGATTATGAGAAGAAGTGCACGGTAGGTAGCGAGTCATCTCGAATCTGGTGCCACGGTTTTTCTTGGATTTTTCCTCGTCACGCGTGTGCCTCGGACCTTGTGATCCTGAAGGAAGTTTCGAGAGTGAATTGTCGAGGAGAGGCTGTTTATGTAGAAAAGAGGAGAGATCGATATTAGGAAGCTGTACTGTCGCCGTAACGAAATATCCGTTGTCGGAACTTATCTCGGCGCTCACTCTGATTGAAAATAATTAGCCGGCCACGTGTTCAGGATAATGGAGAGAGGGCAAGGAAGGTTATTTTTTCCTCGTCCTTCCGCCGGTTCCCCGGAAGTTGCGGCCTACCGATCGCTCGTAATTACGGAACGAAGGGAATTTAGGGACGACGTCCGACGCTCCCGATAAACGGCCGCCCTCCGCGCTGCGAGACACCGTGTTTTATCGCCATAATTAGCGAAATAAGCTTGCTTATTTGTAAATGAAATAAGCTCCAGTTTCCGTCGAGGCGGCGAGGAGCGCCGTCCTCGATGCCGGCGATACGATCTGGCCGCTATAATTAATAGTAAAAAGTACAATTAACAATAAGCGCTCCGTAATCTCAAGGAGGCGCTATCGCCAGGAATATCTCGTTACGAGCGCATAATCATTATCTGCAGCCGTGAATTAGCACGTCGTTCAGCTCGCAGGGGAAAAAATTCGCGGAGGATGCGGTCGAATGCGCGTGGTGGATCGCGGAAGCGCACGCGGAATCTCCGCGAGAGTGACACGAAATTACAGTCCTTCGCGTTTACTTCGGACGGGGAGGCAATTAGGTGCCGCGCGGACGGAGAATTAAAGAGCGGGTTACATAGTTGTGCGAGCGGTGAACGTCGTTGGCCTCTGGTGGTCCAAGTACCGGGCCGCATTTTCCAGAATCGCGCAGCCCTCCTTCTGGCCGACTAAGCGAAACGACCAGAGGCGATAACGATCCATCGGAAGAATGGAATGTGTAATCGTATCGAGGATATTCTTTAACGCTTCGGTTTTATCGCGAGAGAAATTAGTCGCGCGATTACAGGGAAGCTAGATATTCGCCTTTGAGAAATTAAACGATACACCTCCTCGCCTTAGATTGGAATAGCTTTATCCATTTTTCCCGAAGGATCGGAGTTAGCAGCCGAGCTGAAGTCGAACCGATGGCCTTTGGCAGACTAAATATCCGAAAGCACTCTGCGAGTCCACGTGCGCGCGCCCTGCCGCCAAACCGAATTTCAAAGAGCAGAATAATACTCCAGGCTCCTTCTGAGAATATTAAATACGTAGTTGCAGGAGACGTAAACCTTGCCTTTCAGAGGGCCGAATAACGGCGCGCGTTTCCAACGGTACGTGCGGATACTGCGTTGGCTTCGACCCAGGTGAGAACGTCATAGAGCGGGACGAGGCTTTAGTCCCCCTCTGACGGCATGCATAGTTGCACGAGATGTAAAGGTTGGCCCTCGAAAGACTAAACATTGCGGGGCGTTTTCCAGAGTCGCGTGCGGGGGACTACCATGCTGTCGACCAGGCGAGAACGTCAAAGACCGGAATAACGCTCGAGGCCCCCCTTCCCGTCGCGGAGGGGCTTTATTGGATCGCAGGCAAAATCCCTGCAAGGTGTCGCGTATCTTTGCCTGAATTTCGTCGAAAGGTGGGGGCGGCCATCGTGCCTCGCGCAAAGGAAAGGCGGCACGCGCCTGGATAGCGGCGCCTGCCAAAAATCAAAGAGATGGAAATTAACTCGGCTGAGACACGGCCGAGATTGGCTAACGCGATTCTGCGCCACGTCGAAGAACGTGTCGCGCCTTTAAGATAATTATTTGCGCGGTGCCGCGAACCGAGGCACGGGCGGGCGGTATGCTGTTACGGAAAATTACGCCCGATTTACGAGCCGCGTGCGTTCCTACTCCCAGATTCTCATTGGATTGTAAGAAGACCTTGATCAAACGGAAAGCCGTGGTCGCAAAGTGAAAATAGAAATTCGCGCCGTGCAAGGCGTAGTTCTGTGTCAAGGTGTACCGCGGTAATTAATTCCTGGATAAACACATCGACTCGGTCCACGGACGGTACAAAGTATGGAAATCGCTTCTTTGTTTCACAAATATTTTACGCGACACGCATGCAGCGAAGGTTACACGCGGCATCGATAATTGTACAACTCGTTAATCGGTCCTCGACGTATCTAACATTCGCGAGCGCGCGCCAAGGCGTACAGCGCGTAATAAGGCGTAATAACGAAGAGAATGATATTCGTTAAAACATACGTAGAGCTAAGCGCAACTTTATGGAACACGAACGCCTCGCGTAAGTGAGCCCTGAACTTTGGCCGAAATTGTTTGGAATTGGTATCGCCGCATTATACTACCAACGACGATAATGGAGAAACCTCGCAGCCGATTAACCTTTTTCCTCGTGAACTATGTTGACCAGTGCCTACTTATGCCAATACTCTTGGTTACCGCTACCGTCTCAAGCGTAGCCGGCGTAAGCGTCTTAGCGGTGAACTGACGGCATTGTAGTATCGTTGGAACATCTAGAATTACGCTCATTAGCACCGAGGCATCTGCTAATGATCTTACTTGGCTCTGGATTGTGTAACCCAAGGACTGCGCGGAAATCGGCCGTCGCGGATAATAAGCCTTCTCGGAATAAGATTATTACTTTTTATGAATCACGCGCGTTTAATTTTATTACGACGAGCTGAAATAGCCATTACGCGCCGAGCGCTGCCGGCTGAGAATTTTCGAGGACTCGTCAGCGTCGGAAATTAAATTAATCCCATCCGTCCGTTCGCAAAATCCATCCAAACTCGATGACGAGGGATCCGTCTTGGAAGCAACTATTCTAGACTCGATGATTCGTACGGCTCTTGCCAAAGGTAGTCCCGAGTTGAATAGCTCTGGCAGTAATTTTCAGGAATTCCAGAAAAGAAGCGAACGAGGCGCGGCGACGATAGGAGCTCTGCGCTTAACCCGGCTCGTGCTTGACTTGACCTTGCAATTCAACGAATGAAGAAGCCCACGCGAAGGGAAATGTCAAGTACCGGGGCGGTACATTCTCTGTGGATTAACGCACAACCATGCATCTCCATTGTCCCGATTGGCGGCTCTCGTCGTCATCGGAGTCCATTCGCGAGATTGACCGGATTTACCAGGGTAATAATAATTTATTCCCCACCCCAGACGGCCGACAAGTGGATCTCTTAACATGTGTCGAGCGCTCGGTAACGCTGATGACTTCTGGGAAGCGTCTTCACGGCAGTGGGCTCGCAGTGTTACCGAGGAAAACGTCAGCGCATAATTACCGTAACGACCGTGATGGCCGAGAGAGCAACGCTACTCGCGTCCCTAAACAACCACTGCCCGTCTCGAGTGGCCTTTGAGGATCTCCATCGACCGTCTCTCCACTTCTTCCGCCAAGCGCACGGATTTTGTATCGAAACCCAGAAGTTCCTTCTCCCCCTCTGGAATTGCGCCGAACCACTCGTCGTTTGTTCGACAGAATTTTCGGGCAAATTTAGTCGTTACTCAGCGCGGATCAATCGCTATTTATAATGCTGATGGAGGTACTAATTCAACGTGCCGAGACGTACAGCGAGTTGGGGAGCTTGGTATTCGGTTTATATAATCGCAATTTCTTCGACCGACGCGTTCGCTCAATAAGATGTCCATAAGAACGATTTTCGTTTAAACGTTGACAGAAAGGCGAACACAATCTTAAAGTATTGATCGATCTATTTCGGTAAGCGAATCTCTGGACTGAATGAGCTTCGCGATTGATATTTAAAATTACAGAAGCAAATTATTCAACGCGCAATGACAGGCGCAGCAATCGCATTACGTACATGGTCCATATATACATATATTCCCCACCGATGGACGCTACTTACATTATTGCTCAATGCGTTTTTGGATATCGAGTTAAACAAGGTTACAGGAACAAAATAACGTTCGCGCTGCATGATATTTCATAGGGTGGATACACCGCAGGATTTTCTGGTATATTTCAAAGTAGCGCTACCGCGTGGATCTATTTTGCGTTTCGGTTATAAATATACGATTTTCCTGGCGTCAATCCGGCCACGTGGACGCCGCTGATGTTGGGGAATATACACGTTGGGCACTGCGTGAACGCGTGCCGCTTGCCGGAGGGCTGGGCAAACACCCATGGAATAATTATACAATACCCGGTGAACCGGATTTAAATTAGTCGATTGTACGAGTAATTTCTACCCGTCGTTATTCGATGAATATCAATCGCTGGTCGAATCTGTCCCGCGGGAAACCGGCGTCCCTGGGAAAAGCCTTACGCTCGAAACACGATCATCCTCGTTCCGAGTGGTCGAACAAAAGAAACGTTTAATAAAGCACGGAAAACTTGGGGGGAAAAAAGCAGAGGGAGGATAGTGAGGAGCGACGGGGGGGGGAGACCAAAAGACAGAGAGAGACAGAGTGAGAGTGAGCGAGAGAGAGAGAGAGAGAGAGAGACATAGAGAAAGACAGAGACAGTCGGAGAGCGAGAGGGAGAGAGTTAGAGGCCGAAAAAAGGAGCAATGACTGCTCGACACTTCGTGCAGGACCGAGGCCACGGTCGGTTTAATTAAGTTGCGCGAGCTGGCAGAAGTTTCGTCGGGTTTGTTTCGAGGCGGTAGAGATGGCAGTGTACAGCGACGCAAATAAATTTTCCCGGAATGGCATTGTCTTTGAGGTCGACACATTTGCGGAATAATACTCGATAACTCGGAGGCCGAAGAGAAGTTATATTAGGACGGCTTAATTAACCCCCTACCAAGGGTGTCCCTCCACCCCTCTCCACTCTCTCTCTCTCTCTCTCTCACTCTCTCTGTCTTTCTCTCGTTCGGCCGATACCGCCCTCTCTTCGCCACGTCTCCTCACCCTCCCACCCTCCGACGACCGAACCGCCCAGCCAACCCTTTTCCAACGCGGTATAGATATCCGCTTCGACTCATTATGGATTTCTTATTACCAGAATAGATTAACGGATTAAATCTTAACCGGCGACAGGCCGGGGTGTGCCTTCTTTTATAGCCCGCGCCGGGCACGGCGGCGCTCTCCATTGTCGCTGGTTTTCTGCAACTAGGAAAGCGGGTCAATAATCGCCTCGTAAAGAATCCCATTATCTCCGGCGACGGCGACGGCCATTTAGCTCGAATCATTTGCAATCATTAACATTCGTTTAGCGCCCGGCGCACCGAGGATTTTCGTCTTTGTGCCGCGCGCCGCGACGTTGCAATTTCTGGAGCGGCGGGGAAATGTTCTGAAAATTCGGCCCTCCTCGAACGCGCAAGTGGAAAATCGAGGCTTCGGATCGAGTATTTCCCTCGCGATTCTCGCGAGCAGAATTGGGTATTTCGTTGAGTAACTATCGGGCTTTACCGATATATTGAAGTTCCCGCGACTTGGCTTTTGCTAAGGATATTTTGGGATAGCGTCGATAAAGAGACGGTAATTGGTTTTAACATTGTGGCGTTGAATCATTTATAAAGGGACTTTACGTGGATACGAAGAGGTTTCGCGTGTTTCGTCTGAATTGCGTCACGTTTAAAAAAAGCGCTATAACTTTCGATATATGCGATGCTTTCCCGGGAAATATTGAGGTGTGCGCTAAATTATTTTATCGCGTTATAATCTACGCCTTTAAAAAGCAATTATCAGGAGTGCTTTCAAATTTTGTTAAATATATAAAGTGTGCTTCGGTGTTTTTGAATATATTTTGAGATAGATACGTAATCCAAATGGCGAATTTTCGCCCGATCCGATCCCTAATCAGGAACACGGATGATATACATATATGGAATACGCAGTATATATCATCCAACGCTAATGTGTTAAGAAGAAAGCATCGAAATCCAACGTCTAAATAACTCCGAGTTACATTAATCGACGTTAAAGCGAGCTAAACACCGCCAACGCACTAATAATGACTTCGGCCGAAACGTCTATTCCCCGGAATGATCTCTATCGCCCCGTATTTCGCATTATAAACTGTAATTAAGACAACCAAGCCGCGGCGAAAGAAAATTAATACGCCGAATTCGGGCCGTTCGATGAAACGTAACGGTTTCCCGATCGTGGCAGCCCTTCCGTTGACCTCGTAAAGTCGAATCGGTAATACGGAACACTATTTATTCCCGAAGTTTCGAAGGCTCGGGTGAGCCGAAAGCAGCTCACTTCGAGGTAATTACGAGGATTCGCCGTCTTTCTCGGGACCGCACGCGCGCCGTCTATCGCCCTCTCTGTTTCTTCGTCGGCGTAAAGTATGCCTCCGTCTCACTCCCGCGCGCCGATTCTATCGGGCATAATTACCTTTCGCTGTCCCTCTCGGATAATCATTGTAACACCTAAGCACCCTACCTAACCTACCGGAGCCTAGCCAGCGTTTCCAGCGTTATTCGCCATCGATCGACCGCCCTGACGACGATTTCCGTGCTACGACGTGGTCATTGCCGTACGACTGTGATCGTTTCGCTAACGATTACGATGTCACCCTGGGTATCTAGGATTATCGCTGTTTGGACCCGCTGCCGATAAAACCTGCGTGCGCCGATCGATCCGCAGATTCGTCATTTCCCCCCTTTTTTTTTTCGGCCACGGCTAATGTCCGCGAAATCAACGTCCACGCTTGAAAAACGAATTTTAACTCGGTTAAAGCCCGTTCTCGATGCCAGGGATGGACTTAATCGGGACGAATATAACGATGTGTATAAAACCGCCGGCGGAATGCGCCGCGCGACGAAAGTTTCTGGTCTCGATTAGCACCGCTGGTTACCGGCTGGATTTGATGTACCTACGTGTTCTTACACCGAACTTCGTGGTTCTTTATTTATGGAGGTTTCTCTTTCATAATGAGATCTCGATTCAACCTGGTCCCTGAATTCTACGCTGTTCCTAGGTGCTGTTTAAAATGTCGTTGTACAAGACGCATCGTTCAGAGTGATTCTGAAGTATGGGATTCACGGTGTGCCCACCATGTGGAAAAGTGATGGACGAGTTATAAACGAGTTACGAGTCTCTTCCGTGAAAGTATGAACTCATACGCCACTGCCTCACCGTAATCCCCGACACTCGGCTCGAACTATCCGGATACTTAGTTTATATTTTACTTAGCGACTACACGCTACGCTGCCCCCGCCACGTGTTTCCTCAACCTTTGGCGTCGTCTACCAGAGTCATTAAGTCGGGGATTATTTAACGCGGCTCCCAAACTACCGGATCCAAAGCACATATACCACTTGGACGAGTCCAAGGGTGATGAGCGGGATTGGAAACCAAGTCCGTCGCGTGGAAGGCCGCGCTTCTCTACCCATCGCGCAATCGCGGCCTCCCCCCAAAGCCTTAAAATGTCTTTCCACCAACAAATTCCATCGTCGTGCCTATCTCCTCCCAATATCAGAACACGGCGTTAATATGCGGGACTCGCATTTGACCCAGTCCCGGGTAACGATAAACATTGGCGCGCGGGATCGATGACTTTTCCCCTGGATCGGCACCGTACGCTCGCAACTGGCGGCGATCCGATCCCGCAGAGTTTTATCGATCCGTATTCAATGAGGATACACGCACCGCGCGCGACGCATTAAATCATTGAAATTTATGCAGCCGGTCCCACTACGCGCAGTATCTTTCACTTTTCATTACGGGATCATTTGTCATGCGTCCGTAGATCCCTTATCACTCGGCGATCATAAACAACCAAGGCATAAATTTCAACTTTCGCGCATAACCTGACGCAAAGCATCGACCGGCGCCGGCAAA
Source organism: Ampulex compressa (assembly GCA_038496175.1). Lineage (NCBI taxonomy): Eukaryota > Metazoa > Arthropoda > Insecta > Hymenoptera > Ampulicidae > Ampulex > Ampulex compressa. The sequence continues at coordinate 54,490 of JBCFXI010000966.1, forward strand.
TTTATTACTTCAAAACGCACCGACATACGTTTACCCTATATGACAAACTTCTATTCTGTCTCCGTTACGCGCCGATAGCCATCGCGGTGATTCTGGCTGAGTTCTAGTTTTGGCCCGCTATCGCCCCAGTCCTCGATCGGCCGCGATCCTCCCCCCCTGCCCGGCCTGAAACCATAAGCGCTCGATCGTGACGAACGGGATCCATTCCTATCGGGGATCGTATCGCGCGCTGCGCCTCGAATAAAGACACGACGCCCGGCGCATGCCTTTCGACGAGGCCCGAAGAGAATCGGACCGCGATTCGTGCTGGAGATCTGGGAGATCGCGTCGACGCGTTAACCCTTTCCAACGCAGATCTCTCGTATCGTTTTGCGCGCCCGAGACAACGGGATGCTTTCTTTGGGATTTTATTGGAAATCGAGGGGAAAGTTGGGGGAGTTTTTTTCCCTGCGTATCAGCTTTTCTCTTCGCGACATGAGATAGGGGGGAAATGGAAATCGAGATATGCTTGGAATGCGTGGATTTAGAACGAGTTGTCGGTCGTAAAGAATTAATCGTGCGTCCAACAATTTTGCGCTGGCTGGCCACTTTTCATGAATGAACTTTTGAACTTTTTCATGAATGAAGAGGAAAGCTTTTAAATCGAGGTGCGTTTTTAGAATGAAGTTATGAGGAATCGAACGCTGAGATTTAAGAAAGGAGTAGTAAACCTTCGTTGGAACGATGGGTTTCAACGATGAGAGTGGAATGAATGTTGATTATCTAAACTCCGTTGCCCAGCGGGCCGATAGTAACTTGTTTGAATGCGGCCATGGCGGATATCTATTTACGCCGGCTGACGTAATCATAATCGTAATTACGAAGAACAACGCGTACGCGGCGGCGTTCAAAAATAGAATTAGCGGCCGCGGGTGTAGCGGCGTGGCACGTTAATCGATAATAGTCCTGTTCAACGCATTACAGATCGACTAAACACCGTCATGTCTTTTCAATCCACGTTCTTCTTACTCATAAAAAATAGCCCTAGCTCTTCTCGAAGTAGATTTTCGGCTATATAAAAATCACCGCTTCCAAATCAAATCGAGGGAACGAAGCTTTGGTAGCTCATTAAGCAGCACAATACCACGTACCCAGTGTTACCACGCGCAAGTATATCACAAATTTCGGTACAGCGTGATTTACAAATTTTCTATCCGCGGCTTCGTACAAGCAAACACATATTTCAGCATAACCAATAGTCCAAACACGAATGCAAATGAGGGGGCGAGAACGAGGCGTTTCCTGACCTAAAAACCGACTAAATATTCGCCCGCAAAGGGGTTTAATGTCCTAGACGAATCAGCGTCGCGCGTTCGTTCACCCCGCGGCCCATAATTATGTGTCTATGCTTTATGGCAACGATGTAACGAACGCGCGGGCGCTTTCAGACGCTGTAAATTAAAGTTGAGAAAGTGCGCTACGCGAGTAGTCATCGCGGCGCGCGTTAATTAAAGCTCATTGTAATAAAGGGCACTTTTTATTCACTTTACCTCGTTCAGCCGGCTAGCCGGTCGGGCTACCCCGGGATATTTTTATGTTTAATTATATTAGGTTTTATGAGTTTCCCGACTGTCTTCCCGGGCGTAAAACATCTCCGGTTAAGTTTTAAACTTTAATTGTCGCCGCGGTCTCCGCGCCTCGTCCCGCAATAAAGGACTGCCGGCGACACTCTTCGACCAGCGGCTATGACTAATGCCGTTGTTTTCGCTCGTTAAAGTGGGCCTTGATTTATGCACTTTCCTGTAAATAAATTTATAACCTCGCGCCGTGATTCCAGCGATCGTGATCGTCGCACGCCACGTACGCGGCTTTGAATATGCCCCGCTTCTCGATCCTCGCGATACCGATCGCCGAACGTGCGCTCGTCTTTGCGAACATGCCTCCGGGCACTTTCGATTTTTTGCGCCGTAACGCTTATCCAAGCTTTTCATCCTTAACGCACGCCTCGTGCCTTCACCACTATATTCTTTATCAGTGTTTAAGGATTTTTTAATTTAAAAACGCCTCCCACTTGAATATTACCATCGTCCTTAAGCATATTTCAGCATGTTCGACATGTTTGACTATACAAAGGTGCGGATATATAGAGAAAAATAAAGATAAGGTAAACTCCTGGCAAAGGATAAGGTGATCGAGGATCGATTCGAATTCGGACGGTCCAGGTGCAGTTGCACCGTAAGCTGCGGCTCCCACCTCTCTCTCTCTCCCTCTCTCCCGTTCTCCCTCGCTCTCTCACTCTCTCCTGGCACCGAGAGATATCAATTAGCACTACGTCCCAGGGAATTAATCTCGGGAATTAATATCGCGACGTTGCCAATTAATTTTCGTTAATTTCGAATCAGCAGTTTCCAGAGCAGCGCCTGTGCGGCCCCCTAACACAAATCCCTATCGCCTGGCTGGAGAGCGAGGGAGAGAGACGTGTAGGTATATACAGTAAGAAGGAGCGCGGCGGAGGGGCGGAGGGGAGGAGGGCAGCAGGCAGCAGCGCGCAGCGCTGTGTAGACACTTCTACGAAAGTTTCCCGAACAAGCGGGCGGCACACCGGTCGTTTCTTGCTGCGGGGTCGGTCGCAAGAGTTTAGTTGCGTTTATCAAAACACACACGTTTAATTATGCCGCGCATTGCCGCCGGCGACGAAAGCGAGTATCCGCGCGCGTCCTGTATTCCAAAAATCGCGTCGCGTCGACGAGAAACTTTGTCGGGGGAAGCTAAGACGGGGTGGAGCAGCGCATCATATTTGTTGCAAGTAGGGGGCTCGTAGTTTTGGAGCCGTGGACTTCTTAATAAGCTTCCACTCTGATTTTGGTAAAAATACAATATTCCTCAGGTTGGCTGTTTATGCGAGCGTGCATTTGGCGCGCATGCGGTTCGAGTCTGAGTCCACTGGTGTAAAGGACGAGAGCTCGAAGTTGCGCCTGGAAGATTGGAGCTCGAAATCCTACCAGTTATCTTTGAATCATTTTCGTGGAATCCACCGTGGAGATTAATGGAGCTTGAGTTAATATGATCTTACTGTCGAAGCTGAAAGCGAAAGAGGATATAAGGAACTTTATTCGAAGAAGCGCAGCCTGTATTACAAGCTGTGGGGCAACAACGACGAATCACACGTGCATTTTCTCCAATTTGTCTATCGTCGGTGTAACAAGACGGTTTTCAACTATGATAGTGATAAGATACATAAGTAAAATCTCACTTTCTCCTTCTCAAACCCACGATGATCTCCGTTCGAATATAAAACTACGAGGTACTCTCGCTCTAAAGCGATTCACTTCGATATACAACAGCTTCTTCCCACCCATCGATGCCCAACGATTTATTTATCCACCCACACCCAAGGCCCCCTGCCAAGCGATATAAGACGCCGCACAGTGTAATTGTCCTTTGTACGATGCTCGACGCGCGCTCAACGTTTTGTTATGATTATGTTAAACACGTCAGAACGTCGCCCGACTGGGCGAGACAGGGGAAGGAGGAGCGCACCGCCCTTAGCAAAGGGGCTCGTACGTTCAACGACGGTTATGTAAATTTTTCCTAACCCCGTACTTTCGTCAAGTTTCCGGCAATGCGCCCTGAATGGCCCTCCGGTACCCGCGGCGTCCGTTTCCGGCTGGAGTTTCGTTGTGTTTATCAAAATACACATTTAATTATGCTGCGCATCGCCGCGGGCGCCGAAAGTGGATACGCGACGGTCGCTTATTCCGCGCTTAATTCACACCTGGAGCCGTGACGGAGCGACTAGAGCCGCTTAAATTAAAGCGCCGGATAATAAAAGCGTTAGCGCGCCCTCGCCTCCCGCGATTCCCTCTGTTCTTTTTTTATTTCTCTCTCTCTCTCTCTCTCCCTCCCTCTCCCTCCCCAACTCCTTTTTTTTTTGTTTCAACCGTGTATGAGGCGACTTGCGCGCGGTTGCAACTTGCCTTTTGTGCCCGCCCAGCGGAGCTTTTGAAACAGCCCCAGGCCGCGTAGCCGGTGAAATGCATCCCCGTACAACTCGGGCTTAACCCCGTGCCTTATAACAACGAGTCACGCCCGTACCGCAGATTGTAGTCCTAATTTAAACCCGGTTGTAACTCCTCTCGAGCATTACAGTGTAAACCTAAGAAAATGAAGCGCGGCTAGTCTTCGCGGATGGACGCGCGCATAATTACGAGAGGATTTTTCAAGGATATAACAATTAACGGGGTATACTGTACAGTGGTTGATTCAGATCTCTGCGGTGATAACAAAAGGCACCTTGTACATTCGGTTTTTGGGTAGTAACTTTTAAGGAAGACGAATGGCTGAAATTGATACAATAGTTCGCTTCAAGAGTTATGCAGGCGAGACACGATGACGTTATTGGATGCAGTTATTCTTGGAAGTACGCGCTTTTGCTCTGTCCGCTGCTTATCGGATAGTTCATCCATCCAAGAGAAGTAGACGAAAAATCCTCGTTCATTGGTATCTGTCGCAGGAATCGTGGGCCGATCAGCGGTTGAATCAAGGACAAATGTGGGAGTGAAATGCCGAAAAACTCAACTCTTCCAAGAATCGCGCTTATCAGGGTCAGGGATCCATTTTCCGGAAAGCTGGATATTGATCTGGATGCATGGCGTGTAAGGGGGATAGCCGAGAGGCAAGCCGACATGGACGAGGGTCGGCGAGCGTGTCGCGCGACTTATCCAGACGACGTATTTAAATTCAGTCGAACTTTGGCGCCGTAAGTTCGGCCCGGCCGGGACGACTGAATTGAAAAGCTAATTCTCGGCGTACAATCGACTCGTCTCGGCGTAGGGCAAACTTTGTGAATGTGTCTCATTAACCGTGGGCACGAGTAGTGTGCGCGTGCGTAAATCCGCGCGAACCGGCACGCCGCGTGTGCGTGTTAAAGCGCTTCACCCGGTGTAACCACCGCGTAATCTCCTCCACGGTCAAATATTCTCGCTCGTCTATTCCAATTTAATGCCACGCGCAAAATGTCCCCTTGAAGCGCTTTTTATTTCCCCCGCGTTGCGCGAGACAGTGAAATTCCTCTTTACACGCACGCCTATCGGCGGGACGGGCCTGCGCGCGCGCGATGCTTAAGTGACGCACATTCACGCCCGCAATTAGGCTCCAACGCGATACTCCCCGTTAATAGGATATTAATAAACAACCGTAGGTACGATTTCGAGCGTAAACGAGAGGCCCCGCCGGGCTTATCCGGTGGCGCGCGGGACGGATATCAACGTATCTTCGCAGGGACGGTTCGATGAAAGAGGCGTTAATGGAACTTTATGCCGCGCCCTGTTCCATTCACTTTTATTTCGTTCGGCCCGGTGTCAAAACATTACTTCGTGCGTTCGCGGAAAACGGTGAAAAAGGGGACTGGCGGGGTGGCGAAGAACCGGCGGAGCATCGCCTCTGGACGTTGCAAACGTGCGAGCCTACGCTGCCTGCGTGAAACGATAATTAACGATTAAAAGGAAAATTACTGGGGCCAGCGGTATGGGAAGGAGGAGGAGGCCGTAACATTGATTAGCACGGTGACTCTCGTTGCTAAATTCGAGACAATGAAGAAGACTACCGTGGAATTTTACCAGGGCTGGCAAATGGAATTTCTCTCTCTCTCGCTCTCCATAAAAGCCGAGTAGGTCGGACTTTCTTAACGCTGAATCTACCAAAGCGGTCAAAATGAAATTCACTTCTTGGAAAAATCACCGCACCTCGTAAGGGTGTATTTTTCGAGATTCTCCATGATCCAGGCATCCATGAATCCATGATTCTACCGCAGAGTGTCGATCGATCTATCGATCCGTCGATGTATCTTCTTAATAGACTTTCTCTTCAAAGAGGAACGCGGTATACATAAATATGTCCAGATAGTGGCTGGTAGGTTTAGTGTCAACTAATGAGACACGCTCGATCGGGGGATTAATGGACAGTAAAGAAGTCGAATTAACGATGGGCCGTATTTATTCCTGCGTCGCCGAAGCAGCCGGAGAAATAATAACTGCGATCGGCGCCGCGATCGCAAGTGGCGGCGACGACAATAATAATACTGGTAACGATGATAATGATGGTAATAATAATAATGATAATAATAACGGCTATAGGAACAACGGGAACGATGAGGATCCTGTTCCTGGAAAGCGGGTTGGAAAGGGGAAACGAGGGCGGAGGGCTGGATAGGGGGGAGCAAAACTTCGTCTCCCGTCTCTATTTGCATAAAATCGTCGTAGCCGACGCCTCCGAAGATAATGAAATGAAACTAAACAAATAATGTAGATGCTAAACATTAATTACATTCGCCCGGGAAAGGCGAGGAGAGCGCAGCAAGGGTTTCGCGAAATTAAGAGACGACGAGGGGAATGGCGAGGGTTCGGCAGAGGCAGGGGGGAGGGGGAGGGTTGCAGACGAAGTGGCACGGACGAGGGTTCGAAGGGTGGCCACGGGTTGGTGAATTAAGAAATCGTTTAAGAAGTTAAAATCGGGCACATTGCCAGAAACGAAGGGGTTGAACGAAGTAAAGTACTTTTGCATTTTTTAAGAACACCTTGGTTTTTCGAGAACGATCTTGGTACGTACTTCGTTATTCGTACGTTACTTCTTAAAATCAGAGAGTAGTTTCCTCCGACTGCTTTGACGACTTTCGTCCGGATAAACGACTTCGATCGTATTATTTCCATTTGCAATTATATCATTGCTATCACCGTGATACGACAAATATTGTCGTGGTTATTAATATTGATCTTGCGTCTGCTCATAATGCACAATATCAAGGATGTTTACCTAGACAAATATGCCCGGGGCGTAGTGGTGTACTCTGAACAAACTCGACATTACCAGCCATTGAAATACTCACCGATCTTACGCCGAGTTCTATCTTTTACCGCCGAGCCGCGGCGTCTTTTTCTCTCGGGAAAAACTGCGAAACACCCACATGAGTATTATGTAAGGAAAAAACACGTGCATGGAAAACGTTATCTATCATCGGGCCTCGCTACTTTTCATCGATCTCCGAGCGAAGCTCGGCCAGGAGAATAACGTGCCTAGGAGCGCCATAATGATTTTACCTTCCTCCAGTAATCATATTAATCGAACTAGCCGGTATGCGCAACGAGGCCGTGCCGCGGCGTCCTGAAAGTACGCGGAGGGGCCCTATTTTTAACCCGAATCGGCTTGAAATATGCGAAAGGAGCCGCGGTCTCTCTCTCCTTAGTCTTCTGCGTCTCGGTGTGCCGCCAAACACGCACGCCCCCACACACCGTCCTCGCGGACGAGTTATGCGATGCGCAGATCCGCACGTACCAACGTATGATAGCCACTGACCGTTGCATTTCGTTGGGTATGCATTTACGAGCATGTTGGACCTCTTTCGCGGAGACATTGATGGACAAGCGCAGCTTATATGGCTGCTCCAAGAGAGCTCGTCGCGGCCGTTTACATATTTATGTTATGACTCCGCTTCACTCGACTTAATTGACGGAATTGCCATAAATTTGCGAATATCGCGTGGAGGCTACGACGGTGGGCAGAGGTACGTATGTACATATATTTATATACGTTTTGTATATATCCGGAGTTCGAATGGATTCCAATGAATACCGATTAGGAGGGCCGCGGAACGCCGGTTTGGTATCCGGCGACTCGGTGGGAATTCCAAAAGTCGGCACCGTAATTGATGGAATTGCTATAAATTTTGGGGGAACTGACCTCCGACGTTGGTATTGACGCTGGGAAAATAGTGAACCAAGAAAGATTAAAAGTGGCGCATTGAAAACGCAAGGATTATCGACCTTGCAATCGTGGTTAATGGCTCGCGGTTATATATAAATACTCTTTCCAGTCGTTGCGAATTTTCGTATGTAATCGTATGGAATTGTGTTGCGAGCGTGTTTACAAAAATAATATTAGAATGCCCCAAATTTGTTTAGGTTTCTGTGATTAAAAGAAGAGGGAAAGAATATAGATAAAAGCATATGGTTAATTAAGTTTTCTAAGCGCGAGATATTGCAGAAGGCTTTAATATATTAGACGTATATTAAAGGTAGTGTAAAGCTGTGCGAATCAATTACTTTTACTTTTAATTGGAGAAGATACGCATCTTTATGTTCCACTTGGCTATGCTGCTGGTGCTCTGTGATACATGAAAAAAAACTAGCGATTCGATAGCCTTTTGATGTTGATACTCCATTGGACTATTCTACTTAGAATAATTCGAATACCCTCTGGGAATTATTGACATATTTAAATCTTCATAGAGTGTATAAGTCAGCGCTTCATCTTAATTGATTGGTATCTAAATAAAAGCAGCACCAGCAGCTAAAACCAAATAGGACGTCTAACAAGCAACCTTGTCTCATTATATATTTGTACATGAGACCGTACTTTGCATTCAAATACGACAAAAAAGGATAATGCAATCGCTTCGTTAAATTTTTTACTCTCCGTCATAAATATCGCCAGTCATTAGTCATTATTAAGCCCGAAGCACAGCATTAATAGCAATCGTACACGTAATGTCATAATACACAAAGATATTCAACGTACAGTTTCTTTATTCAGCTTATTATACGCTCTAAGTGATATTTTACAAGCATTCCGCGTACGTTTTTGCTACGACCACTCTCGACTAAGAAAATGCTACCGTGGATCTAAAAACACGTCTCATGCCTCAATGACGATTATCCGCTGTATAAAAAAAAAAGCGGAACGTATCTCCCCTCGCGCACAGTTTCATCCTGAATATATCTGTCCAAACGTCCATTGCGATGAAAGTTGAATCCCAATTTTTAGCAAATCGCTCGAAGATGATAAAAGGACGAAGCAAGCGTGGTTTTACAAGTTCGAAGAAAAGTAAATGGGGAACGATGATAGATGCCATAGAAGTCCCCTCCTCGGGGACGATTAATTCCGTTTTTCCAAGACATGAAAAGTCGAAGAGCCGTATAACGATCTCGGTCGAGACACGATACTAACGTTCTTCGAATGATGTAGACGGGCATAAAGTGGACAAACTAGGGCCATTTGTCTGCTTCCCCGGGAGCCTGCACTCTACGATGGCGCAGCATCGAGAGGGCAGTGCGAGAGGACGGGCACTGGTTTATTTCAGGGATAATCCAAACAAATGTACTCGGTGGCTCGCGAGTAAATAACATGCAAATGCCGTAATGCTGGTTGACCGATGGCTTCACTCGTCTCCGCTCTTGGACGTGCCACGCGGATTCCGCTCGAGCGAGCCGTCTGGTTCACCTTGCGCGGAAAAAGTCAGGAAAACGCTTACCGATGATCTATGAAATCACGGTGCCAGCGCCGCCTTCGACGAGCCACAATGTATCCCATGCAGGGGCATTGTAAAGCGCCGACGTGCTCTTGGTTATCGCGAGTCGGCCATCGAAACGCTGGAGAGAACGAGATTTCCAATCGAAGGCCTCAGTGATAAGGAAGAAGTGGCCTCGAGTCATTCCTCTGACGCGTCAAAGTATCCACTGTGATGACGTTGATCTCGCGTAAATCTAAGCCACGTATCGGCCAGATCGTCGTTTCCATTTCTTGGAATTGACTTATAGCATCCCGCGCTCACGCGTCCCCGATGCCTTATTAATCAGCGCACACGAACACAGGATTACGTCGCTCGCGTGCACGAAATTCCAAAGGTACACAGGCCAGTCTTGCTGCCGAATTTGGGAAGCCAACTAGCCGTGGAACAAAGTCAAAAGGAAACAAAGGCTCCGCGATGTCCGGCAAACATCATTTCCGACCTCAGTCTCGTTGTGTCTAATATTTTTCAATCTCCCTCCATTGTCTAAGTCCAGATGCACGTACTGTATCATCCAACGATGCACAACGACTATCTTTAACCAGTCAACTGCGGAATTTAGTTTTAAAAATCTCTCCCGGGATGCCAGATTGGAATCGAGCAACGACGAGTATACACGTCGAAATCCACCTATTATGAATTTCGCGAAAAAGGTAAAGCAAAATGAGGAAAGGTCACGATTTTACTCGTCGGAATATCGAGAATTCCTCGTTCAAAAGGTTAACGAAAGGTCATCGAAATAAAGTTCCGGATCGAGGCGTATGAAGCTCGAGCGCGGTTAACTGGTTAAACACAAAAGTCGAAATCGAGTCGAAGTATCCCAAACCGACGTCCGTTCGATTTTTCCTCCAACTTGGCGCTTTCAGGGAGCGCTGGTGCCGTGGAGGTCTTTAGACCGTTAACGATTGTCTCGATCACGGTAAAGAGAGGATCTGCGTAGTTTCTAGTTCCTACCGATTCTCATTCGGGTCTAACGGGAGTAGAACAGATAACCTGGTTTCGAAAGGGGCAGCAGATGGGGTGTTGGCCAGTGGCTATCTCAGACTTCCCTCATCTTGTGCCGGTCTACCCCCGTGCCCGCCTCGCCCCTTACGTCGAGAGCTACCCTGCTTTATCCGCCCGCTGACCATCCACCCCCATAGTTTCCTGGGAGATCGATTGTTATGCATAGCCTGTATTTGCCCGGCCAGCTCTGTAACCGGCCCCGGAGTCTGGAACTCGGGAGTCTGCAAGAAGCGACCGGCCGACTCGAACGATCGACCGGCGGCCAGAAGGGACCCCGGGCCGAGTCGGCCTCAGATACGAAGAAAGCAATTTCAGACGGATGGCCAAATTAGACGAGCTTGGTTTTAAGGCTTCCGAGGATACGCCCAACCGAATCGATAGCCCACCGGACGCAGTAGTTTCCTCTTCGACGCCTGGCCAAGATCGAGTGTGCTTTGCACGACGATTGACGAGCTCCTGCGAGTTTCTTATTTTGCAGGATCATGATTTTTTTGACTTTTGATACTTTGGGACTCGTTGAAGGAAAGGAAGTCAGCTTTCTTGCCTCATTCCTTCGTGCATAGGAGCGTGATGTTGAAAGTATAGGTTTGGAGGATCAGAGTGAACGTCGATGTGATCGAGTTGAGGGTGTAAGGTGGTCGATGAACTTGAAGCTCTTCTTCTCGCGGTTCATCGGATTCTTCGACGAGAGCGTGATAAAAGGATAGGATTCCTGTCTTTCGATGTATAATCACGATACTTCGATGTCGATACAGAGTTTCTATGGGAAGTCGCTCTGAGATCTTCTAAGAACGAGGATACAGTAATACCGCGATGACTAAATTGCTCATGATCCTTGAATGGTGTCAACGATGCATTGGGGTGTGAGCCGTGGAATGGAAATGAAATATGAAAGCGGCATGGCCAAAGTTGCCGGCACAAAGGTGCAGCCTAACGGAGAGCCTGAATCGCGCTTTCTAATCGATGCGATAGAAAGTGCGCATTTTCCATTAATGGAAATACGATTTCCCTCGTTATGTTTATTCGGTAGGAACGAAAGGGTCCGCATCGTCGGCCGATCGGATCGCGGTGAAAACTCGGCGGCGAGTTGAAATCAACGACGATACACATTCGAGTTTCCCCGAGCGCGTATTTTGACTGCGCCCGCCGAGAGGCCGTTTGAAAATCTTGGGCTATTAAAGGACCGGTAAGAAATCATCCAAGGAACCCGTTTCGCTTTGAGAGCCGGCCCAGCTGACATCACCAAAGAGACCAATGTCCCCTCGAGAATGTTTATTTTTGCGTGGACCAGGCCACTCCGGGCAAACAACGAAATGCAAATCGAGATTACTTCGAGCTACGCCAGCTGTTAACCTGAATTATTCGAGTCTTAATGATGGCTTAGGCGCCGGCCCACTGATCTGAGGGATTAGACCGTGAATATTGCAGGGACTAATGAACACTGGGGAATTAGGAGCTTGCTCGAACCTACGGAAGAATGGGACTCGTCCATCGGTAAATTTTTCGGACGGCCTGGCCTCTCGCGCACCGGCATCTAGCCGACACGATTATCCGACTGCGCAAGCTCCCGAAGCATCGTACTCACGCATTAATCCTCCGCTACTGGCGTACACCTTACATCCTTCAATTCAAAATAAACGATGACATTCCTAGCCCTCTGTATCGACACCAAATACACGATATACTATTTATGTAATTACACAGTAACTAAATACACTTAGTACAGCGATGGAAATACATTCCGAGTAATACAAGAATGAAGGATCGATCAAGTCAACGAGGGCCACCTTGCTTTTTCCTTCCGCGCACACTTCGATGCGGAAGATGGTCGATGGGGGAGCGTGGGCCGCGAGTAAATAGCCGTAGTGGCGGAAAGCCGCGATACGAGTTGCGAAAGCGTGCAATAGCCGGGGAGTGCGGTTAACCGAAGAAAGGTGAAACGAGGCGCGGGATAGAAGGAGGGCGGGGGTGGGGGGACAATAAAGCGTAGTGGCGGAGTAAAGGCGACGGTTAAGCGGGTAACGACGTTTGGATCGACGAGGCGAGAACACCCCTGGGAATCGGCGGTGTCGTCGCCTTCCTTTTTTTTTGTCCGTCCCCGAGTCCTCGATGGTACGCTTAACCTCCCCTTTCCTCGTCACCGGGGGCACACACGGGGGCGTTTACGCGTTCATAAAGCTCGAAGGATCGCTTTTAGCCGTGGAGCATCGTGCAGCGGCCTGCAGGAGAAACGTAGGAAGGGGCGAGGGGGTGGGATGGAAAAGGAGGTGGAAGAGAGCTTGGTGGCGCATGGCGTGGTAGGAGAGGGTGCTAAGGGGGTGGCGAGAGAGCGAATGAGGGTGTTTTTCCACCACCAGTTGCTCGCGGCGTCCGCAAGCCCCTCTCGATCCTGACGAGCGGAAGGGGAGAGAGACGGAGAGAGGAAGAGGAGGAGGCCCTGGGGGTGCGACGGAGACGGGCTAAACGCTCAGACCGTAAAAGTCCCAAACTCGCTCCTATCCAACGCTCTCTTCCTCTTCCTCGCCTCGGCCTTCGGCTCCTCGACCTGGATATGGGGTTAGAGCACGTAACGAGCGGCGCCCACGGACACGAAAAAAAGTCGTGTTACGGTTTAACGCATCGACGTAACGACCAAAAGGCAAGGTCGAGCGACGGAATTGGATTTCTACGGGCCTGGCGACCGCTGGAAAGTAAAAGCGGTTAGGACTGTGCGCTGAATTTAATTAGGCGATTGCTCAGCACGCGTGACACCGAATTCCAGATCTCCGTTTCTGGATATCGATTGACTCCGCTGGCAGGAATTTTGGGTGTCACTCCGCGCGGCTCGTGATTTCCTATCGAAACTCCCTTTCCTCCCGACCCCGTTGCTTTTTTCTTCGCCTTTGTCCGGAGGGGTGCCGAGGGTGGCCTCGCGGGGAATTTTGATCCGGCACCTTCCGACCGATAAAATTGGAACGTGACGCTTTCGAAGGAACGGCGAGGACTAGTTTTTTTTCTGACACCAGTTGCTGCTGCCAGAAAACTCCACTCGAATCGACGCAGCTTTGGCATAAAGGTCCGGGGCTCTCCGTTAGCCGGCGCGGTTTGCGCCTCTTTCTTTTTCTCCCCCGCCCCTTCCACTCTTCCCCAAGCGCGTAGTTTTTCGAGCACGAAACTGGGTTAGGGGATAAAACGGCGAATAGCGGCGAGCACCAATTGGCTGCGGTGGTTGATACCGCGATTTCTCACGATTTGCCACGGGCGCGTCGAGAGATCGCCGGCAAAAGGCGCGGGAAAGGCAGCTTTATTAATCGAGATGCCGAGTTCGCTCGAAATGGTTCAAGGTCGGCCAATTGAAGTCTCCGCGGAATTAAATTCAGACGCTCGTAAAGCAGCGGAACTACTTTCGATCGTGAAAGCGATGCCGCGATAAAGGGCCGATAAAATTGCGCCATTGTAATTTTCCCCGGCGCGGCCAGTGATAAACATTTTAATTAAAAACTTTCAAGCTACCTGGCTTTTAATCGGAAGTACTGCTCGATCGGAGATTCATAATACCTCGCGCCCTTACGTATGCCCATTCATTGCGAATGTATATAAGCGAGGAAGGAAGTTCGACTAAATTTCTGGTTGGACACTGATCGAGACTCGTTCACGAAATTTCGATGCCTTTCTGACTCTCGGACTTAAACGCTCGCGAGCAAGACGCCTACGTGTATTTAAACCCGATCCACCTCGGGCGGCCCCTTGGGTTGTATCTATTTCGAGCTGCTGCGCCTTGCTGGAAAATTAATTTGCTCGATTATACCGTTTTTGGCACGCACCGCTTAAGAAACATACCCGCGATCGCGACTCGTGCATTATGCCTGCCCGGAGGCAACGCGTACCCTACGTCGGGTTCTGCTTACATTAGCTACCCTTATGCAAATTAATACGAAACAAAGTACGACCGTGTGCTTCTTGGGATACCTACGAGGAAAAGATGCGCACTGCCTTTTTGTCCGAGCTGCGTTCCTGCCTCTACGATTATTATGTCAAAAGCTTCATCACCGACGATACTGCATCTCGAGCGTGGAATATTCTTTATCACGTAAAATTCCTTGTTTTCTTCGCTCATTGTCCTTTCATAAGTAATAAGTTTTCTCCGATGAATAAATAGAGTAAGGAATGAATTATTACACGGATTATCCAAATGTCTGTTTTTGATCAGCTCAATTTCTATTTATGCAAGTATCTAAAGGTGATTATTCAAACGACATTGCTATATTAAAGCACTATATTGAACAGCATCGACAACGAATTCGGATATCGCTCTAACGTTAGATAATCGTAAGAAATATTCTGGTGGGACAACTACAAGTCAGACTCGTGACTTCAACGATCTGCAACAAAATTAAAATATATAAACTAAAATATATCATAGTCGATAAACCATAAAAGCAAACACGAAGGTATTCACTCGAATAGACAACATTATTATCGCCAATTCTTCTCACGGTTCCTACGCCTTTGATTAACACCTAATGTGGATCTCGCGTGGTAAACGAGACACCGAGGAAACTGGAATTATTTAATCCTTTATCGTCGATTAATTGACCGCTAACGAGCGGATGACGCGTCGAGCAGCCCTGAATCGATAGTCCCGGTATCCTTTGTCCGATAAGACATCCGACGACACGTCTGCGCCTCGTGCGTTACTCGCCGCTATTCCTTCTCTCCAACGATTGGTTTGAACCTCGAGGCCCCGAAAAAGTCCCGCCTCTAACGGCCCTCGCGAAAAAACTAATTGCAGTCGGTGACGCCGCTCGGCGTACGTAGCAGAGAAGGTGGCTCGGTGGTGCGGTAGGATGAGGGATGGGCCGAGTGT
The DNA here is from genome assembly GCA_038496175.1 of Ampulex compressa. Lineage (NCBI taxonomy): Eukaryota > Metazoa > Arthropoda > Insecta > Hymenoptera > Ampulicidae > Ampulex > Ampulex compressa. The sequence continues at coordinate 69,660 of JBCFXI010000966.1, forward strand.
CCAGGTTGGAGGGTCGTTTATTGATCTCTCAAGTCCGAACCTCGCCTCGTGTACAAGAGGGACCTAACCCCATCCCATGCGCCCTCGTGACTGGCCACAACCACCCCAGCGGCCGCACGCCGAGACACTGGACACAACGACTCCCTCCTCGGCCTCTCCTTCCACCTTATTCCACCCTCTTGGGAAAATAGGTTCCCAACCGAACCCTTTGCCAACTCCGGGGAATCGGGCGATATTTATCGGAAATCGACGGGGCAGGGAAAAATCGCGCTTACCCAACGGGCCGCCCTCACCTCCAGCGAGGGCCAGCCTCGCATTCTCGCGATTATGGGGAATCAGGGTGGGGGCGAAATGAGCAAAGTAGAAACTCCGTCCGATTTCCTGTACGAAGTTCGGCCCGTAATTAGATTCCGGGACGATTCGGTCGCGTAATTTCACGTGACACGCTCGAGTCGTGTTCCGGCGCGGGGGACAATGGCACGAAATCGACGGGCTTGAGAACCGTCCACTTAGCCGAAGGGTTGCTAGTTGCAGATAACTTATTCCAGCCCCCGGCCCCGCGCCTCCCGCGGACCCTCTCGCGCGGATCTTGGCCGGGGCGGTCGTCCTGTCTGCCGGCCCCTCCGTAATATGGACCTTACTGCGCGAGCCATTTCCACGAGGTCTTAACGACGCGTCGGTACAGGTTGTCGATAAATCGAGAGCCGTCCAGTTTCCTCCGACACGCCTTCGCGAGCCGTGAGACGTTCCGCCGGACTTTCTCCCTCCCCCGATTCGGGGGCGCTTTAAGCCAGCGGATCGGCCTGCCCTTTCCCGACGTCGAAAGGAGGATGCACTCGCGGATTCACTGGCGCGTGTGCGCCCGCTGAAAGGGGTTTTAAGTATGGCAAGGTGGTTTCTTCTTCTCCTTCGACACGCGTCCGAAGCGCACGCCCCAATTCCTCCTGATGGAATGCGAAGTAAGGGGCGAGACTGAAAGGATCCGCGTGCACGTCCGCTGTACGCCGCGATTAGGGCCGACTTGCTGGAGTCCGTCTTGGGCCGTTGGGAGATGGGAGATCGGTGGGGATGGTCTTGCTCGAATTTTTTCGTCTAAAGCGTGGCTCTAGGGAAGTATGTATAGGCCCCATTCTGTTTTTACGCGAACTTCTTTTATACGATTTTAATTCAACGGGAATTAGGGAAAAAATGTAATTCTCCTTTTACGCGACTTATTTTGATTTAACGCGGTCGACCCAAATTCTAAGGAAATTTTGCTTTACTTTTATTTTTATAACCGCGATATTGGAGATTTTTTTTACACGTAGTCTTCAGGAACGTTTAAAAACAGAGTTAAGTGTACTAGGTTATATTTTAAGTGAAATCGAATTCTTTTTTCCTAGATAGCAAAGTTTTGGGAATAAAAAATTGGATTTGATCAAAGTTTGTGGTCGATATCGCTCAGGAGAATTTTAATATTTGCGATTTACCCATCGGATTATCGTAGAGCATGTGCCTTCCGAATTTCGTCTATTTCGCGATAATGGATTACACAGAGTGAAATAAAGGAATGACGAATGGGCGTTGAGTGTGGGTTTCTATAGAATGTTGGTAAACGTACGGCCGGTTTTATGGTCCGCGATAAATTCTAGGACGACAAGATCGTCACTGCGGTGTACACCCCTTTCTTTTTCACGACACTCGTTATTGGCGGATAATGAGGCGCACCAAAGACGGTGGTGTTCCCGGTCGTCACAAACGACTCATTGCTAAGCCATTATCGGCGGGCACAAAATTAAAAAAAAAAAAAAAGTTCTCACGCAAGAGAGTTCTTTGATAATTCCGCAATCTCATTCCCCGCTTCATTTACTTTCTTTCCCTACCTGTCTACACCTAGTTAACCCCGCTGCCGCAGCGTGAGTTTTGCATCCAGCTCCTAATAATAGCTATCGCTTCATACATTTTCATGGCATTACAAAATCGGAACAAATAGAGTGTACACGCGGCAATTACGAATGCATTATGCAATATAAATATTGATGCTTCCTGCAAAAACGAAACTTGGAACGTAGCGAACGGAATGCAAAGCGTTCCGGGAAGGAACTGTGCGGGGGAAGGAGATGCAATGATAACGTCTCTCAATGAGCTCGGTCTTCCAGCGCTTCCGGCGTTATTAGCCACCTTGTGACACCTGAGAAAATTCGACTGCAATTCCAGGAGCCACGAGGAGACGAAGGATCGTCGAGTTTAACAGTTACGAGTTACCAGTGATCGAAGGTCGTCGTTTCTCATCGTTCAACGCTCAACGTCAGCCCCTTATTCGAGTAAAACATATGTTTCAACTAATAATACCATTCCAGCTATCTTGACGCTCTTCTACGTATCATCGCTTTCGATTCTTCCACTCTGCACTAGCAAATATGTAAGAATCCCACATGCTTCTCATCCGAAAAGAACTATTTTCCATCATCCTCGCGAAATCTCACGCTGACCATCACGATCACTTTATATATTAACAGCTTCCGCGCCCGACCGTTGCTTTTGAACTTGCTTTTTATTTTCGTTCAAGCCACGCAGGTTGTATCTCACCACGCTATTACAATTTGCTTCTAACGCGTGCCTTACGATTTTTACAACCGATAACAAACGATCCCCTCTTAATTCTTCGCTTTACAAGGAATAATTCTAAATAACCTGAAGCTTCAACTTGGGGCGTTTACGGAACCCGTTAAACCCGAATCGAAGAAGCATCCACAAAACTTAGGAGCGTCGACTCTGGCCCGGAACTTCCACACGAGCCTTGGCAAAAGTGTCGAGGTACGATCTTACTCAGGGCACACGAGCCTTAAACCCGTGAAACGATTTCCTCGAATGACCGGGCGCGAAGTCCCTTTGTAAGAACGATCGGCGCAGCTAAGCAACATCGAGAGGCCAGGCTAGCGCGACAGCGGCCCGGCACGGTTTGCAGGGTCCAATTTCAATGGGATGCCCGGTGTACTCTTGTGCTTGGATATACATACTCCACGCACGAGCGTCGGTCATAATTCGACGGGCGGTCGTCGGAGTGTGCGAGGCACACCGAGGCGCGCGGAGGGCCGCTGTACGTGACGGTGCCGAGCTAAAGGCCAATAAAACTTAACTCCTAATTAAGAAGCGTGAAGGATGAATCTATTATCCGCGGGGGCCTTGCCAACGCAAATACGCCGGCAGTAATGTCGCCGTTGGTGCAAACATACATACGGACACGGGCGGGCATACGTGTTCATTAGGCGTATTTGCTGTTTAGCATTTCAAATTCGGCGAGAGAGCGGCCCGAGCGATACAGACGTACACTAGCTGATCGCGGCCGCCCCCGTACGGGGGACCCTTTTGGCAATCAAATATTTTAATTTAATCGCCCTACTAATGATCCGCCTTACATTCGGTACGCACCCGTTCTGCCCTCGCGACGCGCCCCGAGATACCTCTCAATTCGGCAGGAGGGGCTGGATAAAGGCTTTGGACTTTCACCAGGAGGATTCGGGTTCAAACTCCGACCGTCACCTACGTCAGGTCTATATCGGTGATCGGCAAGTTCGTTAGATTAACTAGTCAAATGTCAGCAGAAGAGCAGTACTTTTTTTTTAATGACTAATTCAAGAGAGATCAGAAGAGAATAAGTATAGCCGGTGTATCAACTTTGAGTAATAGTTTTTTTGACTTTGAACGTGGAATAAAAGAAAGACTAGACGTCTATAATAATGAATAATAATCTTGTTTTTTTTTATTATTTAAATATTACATAGCACGTAGCAATTCGTGGTAAAGTCACATTCAAGGAGCCAAAGAGCCGCGTTTTCCGACCTCTGCTCTATACTGCAGCGAATAATGTAGCTCGAGATTCGATGTAAATAGTAAGGCGCTTAGACTAAGCGACAGAAGCGTTCATTGTCGGCGATTATTCATATTACTCGTTAGGTAAAGTCACAAAAATCTCGTTGCGCCGTCTAGCCTCGGGTAAATAAAATTAACGTTCATCAGCAACGCGCACCGAATAACAATAGCAAAGGTCTGGAATGTACGAAAAAAAAAAAAAAAGAAAATACCGCCGGGAGCAAAATTTACTTTAATCACTTCGCTAATGGCATGCTTTGCATAAGATACGTGGGTGTCAGCACACCGGAGCCGTACCAGCGCCGACGTGGCTTTTAATGAAGGAAAATGGGGGTATCAGCGACTTAATTATTTGTTTCCACAAGAGGCACCGGTATGAGAAAAATAAAATTCCTCAATCGTCTCTGTCCCCGCTGAGTCACGCGAGTGAATAATCGCCCTTCCTTCGCTCCTTCGAGCCTACGTAAATTAGTCCATTAACCCAGTTAATAGCCCAGAAATGTATCAGAAATGAACATCGCTAATAGCGAACCCATCGGAGGTCGATCAATCAAAATACATGGAGCCTTATCAAAAAGGCCGTGAATAACACCAGATACGAACGACGATAAACATTTCAACAAAACCACGATCACGCTCGGAAAAAAAGTCTTGAAAATACGCTGGACTCTCTTCGAAGGGTCATTATCTCGCGATATTTTTCTCGTGCCAGTCGCCCCCCCCTCCTCGCCGCCAATGTATGTAATTCTTGGCTCTAATTTGTATTTAATTAACCAAGTCGCGCGGTAGCCGCTCCCTTAGCTAGGAGTGAGTTCGGTCTGGTTTGGTCTGAGCGTTGGGGTTCATTAGGTTATTGAAACCTTAGACAATGTAACTAGTGGCTGCCGGGTACAGTGCTCCAGGGGCTTCGTAATGCCCACTGCCTCGAGTGTTCACTGCGACATTTCGCATCTCTGGCCACTCCTACACGACTGGGTCTACGACCGCTTCCGTACGAGCGAGACTACGACCGCCACTGCAACCGGCAGCCCGACGGAGGCCGGTTACATCATCAGAACGCACGAGTTTATATGCTAATAAGCCACATTAATTAAACGCCGTGCGTACGTCCAACAGCGCGGCAGGACTACGCGTTTTAATTCTTCCTCGCCAGGCGGGAAACCTACCTAGGAACTCCACGCGATATGCTGAATTACTGGAAAACTTGGCGGTTACATCGTTAAGAAACGGAGCAGCGTGAAGCACAAAGGGATCTCTCACGGAAAATGGTTAGAAATTCTCTCTTATACCCACCTCTCTCCTCTTGCTAAGAACACCGAATAACGCTTAAAATCTAAAACCAGGATATCGATCATACCTTCTTAATCAGTAAACTGTGTACGACGTGTATACACGTCAGTCCTAAATTTCCTTTCCACGCGGATAACCCTTATATTCATAGTGTAAAATAAAATATTACCATTTACCGCGAGAACTTATTGCAGAAAAACCAATGTCTTCTCGAATAAAAGTGTAATCCTTACTTTGCTTTACATCTATCGTAAGATCATTCCGCGTTTCATTCCTGTCTTATGTTCCGCGACAAATTCCTCAGTTAACTGGTTGAAGTCTCAATGTACATTCTGCCAAATCCATAGTCACGAGAATTTTGTCCATCGAGCTAGGTTGACACGATGTGGGGGTAAAAGTTTCCAAGACTCCAGGCAATAGACGTGCTCGCGTTTAAACGTCCACGTAATAGGTCTCCGGTTTGCGTAGCGGAGGTTTTTTGTCCATTACCGGAGGATCGTCCGAGTTGCATTGATGTGCGGAATAATTACAGAGTACGGGGGGAAGTGGCGTGCGCGGTATCAGCGGCGGGTCATCATCGTGGGAGCGATATCGAAGGGACAAGATCCGGAGCGTAGCTCGATAAGCTGGTCACGAAGAAATTTCTGCGAAGGGGCCTCACATTCGACGCACGATCGTCCAGACGTAGCGCCATTATGCTGGCAGCAAAGGGGATTTATTTAAGAATCCCCGCTTTTTTCCCTCCCGCTGGAGGACGAGGGACGCGGAATTGCCAGGCGGGGACTACCCCTTTCGGATCTCTCCGCACACGGCACCGTCTGCTTCTTTTTCATTTTCCGCGGCCAAATTTAATTTGGAACGCGTCCAGTTGCACCTTCCTCCGCTCGCTTGACTGGTACGAGGAAACGAAGCCCCGGAAGATCACACGAAAAATGTACGTGTCTCCCAGCGTCCGGCCGCGGATCTGGAGCGCACGAATTAGGAATTTTACTAACTCGGATAGTCGCATTTAATTTTAAGCCGGAAACCATACGAGTCATTACTGTCTCCATTTTCGTGCGTATATTAAATTACAGACAGCGACCGCGAGGCGATTCGGCGGAGGGTGCACGAGAGGCATATTACGGAAGAGCACATGCACTCGAGGATTATCCAAAGTCTCCCAGTGGCTCAGTACCGGATAATATATATCCATGCCGCTCGGCCAGACAGAGTCACGGAACTCGAACAATTGGGAAACTTGTTTTAACGCTTATCGTGCCCGGGAGAGATTTTTCCTGGGCCTGGGTACTCTCGATGCACGATCCGACGATTTTCCAGACTCGCGAGCTTCTCGAGTTGTGTATCGAAAGAATTCCAACCACCGCCTTTTTTCGAGGCTCCGTAAACGGACCCACCCGTGATTTATATTCTTGGATTCCTCCAAAATCTCTGGATTTAACGTTGCTCAAGATTAAAGAACGAACCGTGGTATGGTCTATGACCCAGAAACAACGCGAGTCTTTACGACCGTAATTAAAGCTCATTACGAAGTCAAGGACACGCCTCGTGATCGATGCGCTACGAGAATCAAGAGGGCACCGATGTTTACTTGGATATAATTCTTGATTTCTCCCATAAGGATTTAGGAATAGCTCACCGCTCTGATGCAACGCGTCGTCCTTCGAGGGAACCGCGGCATTCTACAAAAATTAAGACATTTTGCGAAACGCTTCCGCCGGTTCCGCCGGTTGATCCCTATTTCCCGAATGGCCTCGATCGCGATATGCAAAGCACACTGGCAGTCCGTCGGCGCGAGCAAGAAGTTAATTATGAGGGTTATTCTTCCGGCGGTACTTGTAGCCCGGAGTAGATCGTATCTAGCGAGATCATCGCCAATTATTAATTTATAACCACGCTGAGCGGGCGCAGCTCAGATTCGCCGAGAGGCACCGCTAATTAGGTTCTTCAATCGGCAGTTATTGTTTCGTGGCAGCCCTAATTTGGCAGCCGGCAGCTGCCACTGGCGAGTAGAGGCGCTAATTAAAACACCTAATTGTGGCCATTAACGCGAAATGCGACGTGGCGATGCGCTGCCAGCTACGCGGTTCACACCGATCCACGCTCGGTTATGTCCGCGCTTTAAACCGCTCTATAAATACGATCTAATTAGCATTTCTCGGTGTCTCGATTGAAATTAACCGGCACCGCGCTCGGTTGTCGCCTGTTAAGCCGAAGTCGTCAATTGCCACTCCCGTATTTAACGGGCACTTAAAGTGAGAACGAAGTGCCGTACCTACAGCGGTACTTAAAAAATCCTCGGTAATGACGCACGTTATCCCGCGCGGCTGTTGAGTATTAAGAATGTCGGCTTCGGGGAGTATTAATAGCGCCCTTGCCGGCTAACTCATCGGACTTATATTATCCCGCGACGAAGGTCCGCGACGAACGAAGGGCCTCGCGAGAAAACGAACGCGATAAACATTCCCACCGCTGAATAACTACGACCGCATCGAGGCATCGACAGATCGGAGAGATTGGGATATTAAAACGGCGATGACGCTAATGGGGAAATACATTTCCGTCCCTCCGCGTCACTTTTTATATCAATGATCACAGTCGCGTGCACCAACGTAAGGTGATTTTAAGAGCAACGCTTATGATCGTTTTTGAATCAACTTATATATGTACGAGGGGATATATAAACTTACCACTTGGCGATATATAAGGAACTTAAAGTATAGTTCTGCTCGCAAAAGTGTTAGTACTTGTACAAGTTTAGTCCGCTAGGATAATCAGCCTAAATCGTAGCGTGGATTTCTCGTCCCTAGATCTACGATTTACGCGCGATAGGTTTCCTGGTGAATGACCTTTCCAGCCGATTCTTATTCGCTCGCGTATTCTACGACCAACCACGATAATTATTTAATTCCACGCATACGATTGTAAGACACCTTCCAGAAGGGCGGGCGAACTTCGAGTAGAGCAGCGCGCAGATGATAAATAAGCTTTACCCGAGTCCTTTTAGCACACACCCAAACCTCCACCGTGCACAACACCCAGGCACCTGTCGAGATCGCAGCCCTTCGAGCGGCCATCCTCCCGCTTTCATAAGAACTCAGCCAGCAGCACCGCCGGTTTTTCCGGCTCCGCGGCGCATTCCCTGGCTCGAAACTTCGTGTAGACCGCGAAACCGCTCTATCCGATACCGCTCTAGGGCTGCGATATATTCCACGGTACAGGCGCGCACACACGAGTCGGCATAGTCATAGAAATGCTGCGGTGGCGGGCGTGGCATGCTCACACGTCCGGTACACGTTCCGCATGGTCGTATTGCTGGTCGTCCCAGGAGTGAGCAACGCGCACCGCCGGTCCGGGCAAGTTGGTGGCAACACAATGACGTTATAATGACTAATGATCATATCATTTAATTAACATCGCGCCTAACTAGCCCGGGCTTCATTAGCCCTCCGCGTCCTTAGACGGCCGTATACAACGCCACGCTTATTATGTATCTATCGCGGGGCGATTGTCCGCAGCGCGTGTTAAAGCTCGTGCGTTATACCAGGCGACACGGTTTCTCGGCGACCCGCACCGGAGTCGTGTTATATTCAACGTTGTATGCGGCGTTGTTGTGCCGCGCGAGACAAGGCGCATACAACGAGCCGGTGGCGCACCGACACCTTTCTCCGCCAAGCTGCGGGGGCCAAAAGGAGGAAACCGGCGATCGATCCGTTTAGGATGGATCCTCCTCGGCCGTGCGGCTGGCCGTGATAACCGGAATCGATGCCGGGCTCCGATCGGGGGAGATTTTTCAACGACGCCTCGTAGCCGATCTTGTACACCTGTCTCCTGAGCCTGGCGCTCGAAGTAGGGGAAGGAGGAAAATGTATGTAGGCTGTCCCAAAAGTGTCTTCCGCTATCCGCGCGCCGCTGTTTTATCCGGCAGTCTTTGTACAGACATGAAACCTGATCTGTTGGATGTTGTACTCCTTGTCCTTCGGTCGTTTTCTAGTTGTAAGCGTAATTCGATAAAATAATGCGACAGAAATACGACGAAGGAGCTATCGTGTCGTGTATAATAATCGGTAGATTCTAGAAAAAGATAAAGCTCAATTTCTATTTATAGTTACAACGTGGTACCTTTGTAACGCTGCTGAATTATTTGATTGCTCGACAGACGTTTGGACGATGCAAGGTAAGTAAGGATGAGACCTCTCGAGCGGACTTCTATGGATCAGCAAAGATGTTTTTTGTAGATATATTTACAATATAGATGAGGCAGTAAGTTCTCGATCGGGTTAAGGATTCCTCGAGTCCTCTGAAGGTGAAATCGGAGGGCGATATGTTATTAATCCCTCATTGTACGCAGATTGATCGAGGGGTCTCTGAAAAGGGTGAGGGTATTAAATATGGATAATGGTTAAGCTACGGCAATAAACTCATCTCTGTCGGAGATGATTAAGTAAAGACGCTCTGGGTTGGCAATGATTGTAGTACTCCCAGATTCTAATGATTTCATGAGGGCCGGTCAGCCGGTAGAGGTTTGGATTAATTCGGATTCGCTAATTCAGATAATGGAAGGAAGGCCTCCCATGGTTTGGCTGGTTTGCCCAATCGGGTTTGTTCTAGCTCAATAAATTAAATGTCGAAACAACTTTGTTTGAAGAACCCACGGCAACGTCGAGGGTGGTTTTTTCGGTCCAACAGATTGGAATTACCCAGAATTTGGCACTCATGCGCGTCATAATACCATATTCAGGTTCTATTAACCTTTCAATAATCTCAAGATATCTCTAATCTCACAAAATTCTTCTACTAAAAAATTCAATCAAAAAATCAAGTACCTATATAACTCAAAATCTTTAAGTCACGCGTGCTATAAAATCGATACCCTGGAACTCATGTCGCATAATACACTGAACGAAGGTATTCCTCAACACCCAAATGAAAGTGAAAAGCTTTTCCAAAGACTTTCGCGCGAGACACAGAACGTATCCTATAGATGTCCGACGTATCTTAATTAACAGGGACCAAGCCAGATAGCCCCGACAGGCGACGAAGAAAGTCACGCAAGGCGTAACGTTTTCGATCGGTCGTTTGCCGACGCATGTACGCCGACGTCCAATGGAAGGACATTACGTCCCTGGCCGTCAAGGGATTAGGGGCTGCATCGTTTGCGCCCTCGGGGAAGCAGAAACGACCGACGGCTCGCTAAATAAAGAGCATCGCCGTTTCGCGGCCGATTAGAAATTACAGGTTAACGCGGATTACCCCCGGTGTAATGCCGCCGATCCGCGATCGTTGGCCGTGATATGCTAACGCGATCCCGCGTTACGTGTTTACTTATGATTATACCGCAATTATTGGATTTATCGACTACCGTTTCGAGGCTCCTGATTTATTTCAACATTAATCACGTTAATGATGCGCCGGCTAGGCAGCCTTCGGCCCTCCTCCCGCCTTCCGCGCCCGGCACCCTTCGCTCGATGCCGCCCGGCAAACAGGAAATGAGCATTTCGATCAAGATCGATCGTCACAATTACCGATGATTGCCAGGCGAAGTTCGCCGGCCGCGTTAACGCCGTGCATCCGCTTAACACCGCTAATGAGCCGAGTAACCTTAACCCACTCTTCCGCGCCTCGCCTTGACGTTGAATTTACGTCTCAATTTATAATAATTCCTCTCAAGCGGCCGCCGATTCGATCCGAGGATTATTGCTGTGCGTGCCGCGGATTGCATAATGAGCCGGTGACGTCATGCCCTCTTAACCCTTCCGCAGCGCCGGAGAGGAGCCGAAAAGCGCGCGCCCGGCGCGGCCTCAGAGGATGCCAGCTGCGGAGCTACTGGGGAGTTTTATGCGAGACAGTGTTGTTAGTGATATTGTGTTTGAGAGGTTTTGATGCGAGGAAGGAGGTGGGAGGATTTGAATCGTGTAAGGTTTGAGATGTTTTAGATTTATGACTATGTGGGTTTTAATGGAATGCTGGTTTTTATACCGTTTTGTGTGGTAAGGTGATGCCAGAGGATTTTATATGGTATTGTGTTGTCGTGATATTGAGTTTGAGGGGTTTTGATGGGAGGAAGGAGGTAGGAGAGATGATTGGAATAAAACTTGAAATGTTTTAGACACGTGGTTATATGGGTTTTGATCCAATGTCGTTTTCCATAGAAGATTGTATGGTAACGTTATTATATTGCCCAATGATAGCGATGCGCGTAATTAAAAAGTTTAGTAGAAGCGTTAAAAAGCAAAAAATACTTTTGTGGAATATTCCATTGCAAAGTAGAGGATGGCAATGATATTAAGGTATGGTGTACTACTTGGAGATATTAAAAAGATTAACGATCAGCATCCGAATCGCTTTGACCGTGAATTCGCGAGGCAATTTGGAGTGATTCTTTTTGAGTTTAAACGGTCAGCCGCTGATTGAATCCAAGTATAATTACGACGTGTACAAGAGAAACGCATTATCAGCATAATAACCTAATGACGGCGCGTCATTAAAGCCTCACGACTGCGTTACGTCTCTGGTTTACATTTGGGTATTCATGAGAGGTGGGTAATTAACATCGAGTTTAGCTTGACCTGAAAATTACGTCGCAGTTCACGATGAATCTTCGCGAATCCAACGATCGCACTCCAATTCGAAGCGGAGATTATTGCCGCGTACGCGATGTGTGTGTATTGCATAATGCGACGGTAACGAGACGATATTTAAGTTGCAAAAGCCCATGGAGTTACACCCGCGGTTTATATCTGGACCGTAACGGAAAGTAGGTAATATTCTGCACCGACTAACGAGGCAAGTAACCTTAACCCATTTCTCTTCGTTTCTACTTTACATCGCGCTTGCCGCCCGCTTCATAATAATCTCAGTCCGCCGTGGACTGACCCTCGATTATTAAAGCGCGCGTCTTGTAGTAGAATTCCATAGGCTATTATACCTCCGTACCGCAAACCACTATTGTTACTCTATCCACGTACGATGCGTCATACCATCTTAGTACCAACACGATTTTAAATGACAGTATAATCAAGTTAATACAGTGCAGATAAGTAATCATACGTTATTACACATCCGACGTAAAGCACTTCCTACGCGGTGTATCCTTCGCCTTTGCGGGAAGGAGTTAAAATACGATACGGACTTCCTCCAAGCTTTTGCATCCTTCCTTAAAAAAATCCCCACAAAAATCCTCGTGTATAGTAAGCAGTGACCGCCGACACTGGGCACCCAGCCCGGCTTGAAACCCAAAAAAGTTACAGATTATTCGAATGTATTACCCGGCACAGTCATTTATTCAATATTCATGACATATCGATGGAATATATCGCGGTTTCAAATTGCACGTAAAATGCATTATGGCTATAATCAAACTCCGGATCGTACGGCCGATTCCGATCGATAAATCGATTGCCTAATTTAGTGTTAGGAACATTGAAATCTATTTAACGCAGTCGGTCGAGGTGTTTAGCGGGCGGTTGTGCGCGCACGCACCGCGGAAGGATGGAAAGTGAGAGATGGGCAGGGTAGGGGGGAGGGGCCTGCGGAGGGGCTGGAAGAGCGGAAATCGGTGGGAGGGCTGCCGGGATGATGTTACATCATCAATCAGCTGGCAAACATCAACTCAACGCTCGCACCCCGCCTGGTATGTCCTGACCTGTACCCAAATATATGCGCCGATAATATCGTCGCGGCATTGCTACATCATGTCCGGCTGTAATTAATTATCTAATTCTTAATCGTCCGCCGGCCCATGCCGCCGGCGTGCGAAAAGATCGGGAAAGATTTATCACCGTAACGAGCCAGGAGTTTGACCACGAATTTTATCGCCCCCAACGAAACGAGCCTCGATGCCCCGCCAGGGGGAAGGGCATCTTCGAATCGTGGTCGATGGCGAACAACGATGAAGCTCTCTTTAAATTCGATGGAAATAAGCATGAGACTCGTACCTAACACGTTGCGTGCCGCGTGGTGCGTATATATCCCACGCTGAATCTTCTACACGGGCTATTTAGAATTTTCCTTGCAAAACGAATAACCAAAGAGCAATTGTTTCTTACCGATTATAAAAATCGTAAGACATACGTTGTGAGTAAGTTGTAATAGCGTGGCGAGGTACACCCCGCTGCTTCAAAGAAAATCAAAACTAAACCCGAAAGTAACGAAAACTCGATCCAGCCAAGATCGTGTTAAGAATGCAATTATTGTTCCTTGTAAAATAAAAAGAAGGTAGAAATTCTTTTCGAATCGTTTGTATAATCGCGTATAGCAAAGGCTGTCATTACATGGAATATCGATATCCATAAAAACACTCCCGCTCGACAGCGCGGATTTGTACAGGCCTGCGATGTCGAAGAAAATTGCAGTAATTTCACACCGATAATCGCAGAAAAACAGATCTCCGTACGATGCCAAATAAATCACTCAGCGGCGCATGAACCGTTGCATGCCGCGTAAGCCATTGAATGGCGCGGTAGGCACGAAAAGAAATCCGGGGAATATCGTAATAAGAAGCTAAAGCGCGCCTTAATTAATATCCCGTCAAACGCTCCCGGTGAAGTATACCGAAACAAAACGACAAGCGATATCGCGGCCCGCAGAATCTACAATTTCCACGAAGCCGTGGATGCCGGTATACTCTTTGCTGGTCGTTCGTTTCACCCCGTTACCAGGGGCCGCAGAGGGGTGGCAGGAGGAGGAGGAGGAGGAGGAGGAGGAGGAGGTGGAGGAGGAGGGGTTAGGTGGCCTCCACCTACGATAATCTACCCCCGTGGCCCCCATAATGCGCATCCCTCCGGCCGCAATAATGATGATTTATTTCAGAGCTAAAAATTGCGCGAACGCCGAGGCATGAGTAATGTTCCGATGTGGCCCCACCCTCCTGTGCTGGGCCAGCCAGCTTTTTTATCCGCGCAAACGTTATGAATTCCATTGACCCGTTCGGTGGTAGGGGTCCAGCGTCGAGGGCTGGTCCTCTAGATAATGGCGGATCCCTATTTATTTACCCGAGCATGCGAGCAGACACGACCGATCGTCTTCCATTCATCGAAGAGCTTTTTGATTCCGCAGACGCCGGCCTCTAACCGCTGTTCGGAGATCGCTGTGGAAAAAGCCGGGGGGCCTCGAGCACGTAGAATGGATGTTTAACCTTTTGGGTACGTGCGCCGACTATAGTCGACGATCAGCTCGGACGGGGTATAATACGCCCGCTTGTCGATTACAGTCGACGTCCGTCGAGTGCCTGTCCAGTGCATTCGACTACTTTACTCGATTTTCTTCCGCCCGCATTATCGAATTTTATTCGTCGCGCGGATCTGCATATATTACGCGCGCTTCGAAGCCCTTGTTTTTGAATCCGGATTGAAGGGCTGGCTCCTGAATCGAATGTCCTTAGCGGTTGATAACGTTCCAAGAGGACGGCCATAAATCCAGCATCGGAATCGCGGGGATATCGTTAGAAGGACGTCGAATTCGGCGCGAAGAGCCGGCTTCGTGCTTTTACGCAAAGTACAGAGGACGGAATTAATACAGTCCGCGGTGAGCGTCGAGCGATAATGACGGTGTATATAACACAATGGCCCGGGATTAACAATAAGATAGGTACGGAAAAAATTAACGCCAACAAAATAATAAATCCCCGTTGGCGATAACAATTATCTCGGCGAAGCGGCACAAGAGTCGGGCCATTATACGCGCACAAAACGAATTGTTCGAACATCAACTTCGGTCGGCCGCGAGCAAAAAGGGGGATATCAGCGGGGTGGAAGCCGACGACGCAGCAAACAGCATCGAGATGCACAAAAATCGGTCCTTTCAGCTTAAAATTACGGTTGTAGCGTGGGTGGCGGGATAGCTGATGGGGTGGTATTGTGCGGGGGTGGTAGACGAGGAGGCCCGGCCCCGGGGAGGGGGAGGGAAGAGCAAAAGGTAGACGGGGATGGGAGGGGGGCGGCGTGTGTCCCGGAAAAAAATCCATACAATCCGATCAGGACAATGTATTCGTGTGAAACGCTCGATTGTCTGGGTGTTCACGTGTGTTCGGACATTGATACGGAAGCCAGATCTGAGCGTGCACTGATAAATGTGAAAAAATCCCCCATTTTTAAAACCAGCGACGCCTGCCGGCGCGTGATGCTGGTGCGTGAACGTGTGGGCGAACGTGTGTTGCCCGAAGAATCAGCCCTCGCCATGCCTCCTCCACCTCCTGCCCTCTCTTTACCCCCTCCTCGGCTGCGCCCTCTCTTTCGCGGCTCTCACTTCCACCCTTTCCGCCGGCACGTCCTCTCCCTCCCTCCCACCCTTCCTCCCTCTCTCTCCCTCTTCCCCCCCCTTCCTCTCTTTCTCTCTTCCTCCGCCTCGTCCCCCTCGTCCTCTCATTCTCTCCCCCGTCTACGCTTTTTCTCTCTGTCGCCTGCCGCCTCCCCCTTTCGACGAGCGGTATTGTCGAAACAACGAGAGCGGCTTTGTCCTTTGGTCCCCGCTGTAAAATCCTGGGCGTATTTTAAATTCGCGGCATTTTATCGCATTCGCTATTTATCGACGGCCTGCACGTCCAAAGGACGTCGTTCTCTCCCCCGTGCCAGATAAAACGCCCGCGGTGGATGCGGTATCGCACCCCGATCATCGTCGGGATCATCTTTCACGGCCTGGACACCGCGGCTTCGCACCGCCAAGAACACGCTGCCGGCGCCTTGTGCGTTTCACGCGGCTCTCTACGCGCTGCGAGTTGCGCTTTGTTATCACCGCGTGCGTTGGCTCGTGCGAGGTTACTTGTCGTCCTTTTGAAGGCGTGAAATTTTAGGGAATAAGAAAGGAAGGCGTTGCTGAGCGGGAGCTTGAAAGCGTTTGTTAAGGATACGAGATTGGATTATGGAGGAAGAGTATACGTGTTTTCGCGATAATCGAAATTTCGGAAAATCTAGAAATCAATTATAATGGTGAATCGTAGAAAATTGACTTTTAATCGTTTTTGAAACGTTAAACCGACAAAATCTAAGGGATCGAATTCGAAACGTGTTCTTTCACTAATTAATACGGGATAAATGTATTATGAACGTTTGGTGTGATTATTTAATGAGTAACAATTTACAATTAGCCACGCTTATTTGTTTGTGTATCGAGACTAACATTGCATACTTGACAGGAAATTGTTCGGCCGGTACGAAAAGCATAAGAGCCCATGTTAACGTACATCGAATAAATACCATATTAGTAACGTACGAATCGTATATGCGATAGAAATTACGTATAAATGTCATAAACGTTTAATCGAAGATGAAAAGGAAAAATCACATTGGGTTCTCGCAACCATGCGATATTTATAATTGTTTATATAGAATTGATGAAACCAACTGGGCATAAGGTAATAAGTCTAATTTAATTTTTAGCGTTTTTAAACCGTAATATTTTACCGTTTTTAATTTCCGTGTCCACCGTCTGCAAATTGCGCGCTCTGCTGCACGCGGATTGATAATTATGCGCTACCAAAACAAATGCCGCATTTATACAGGGTCATATTAAAAATCCAACCCTTTGACTTACGACAGCCATTATTGTATAACCACCTTTCATACCGAATAAACGCGTGTATTCCCAAAGCGTTCTTTCGAAATATGAGCTGCCAAGGCACGTTAAGCTTAACAAGCATTTCCCTCAAACAGCAAAAAGTTAAAAGTCTAATCGAGTTTCACTTCCTCGATATAAACCAGTAAAAATAATTGCTTTCCGTTTGTCCGGTACGGAACAGTTATCGTTTCTCAGGTGGATTCGTCGGCTAACGCTTTGAGTTATTCTCCGTTCGCTTTACCGCTGCCTCAACTCTAATCCTTCCACTCTCATTAGCGTCTGCAAAGGTTTAACGAATCCTGTCATAATCGTGTGCCACGGTTATCCATAGATACCTAATCGTTTCGCACTACTGCAGCGATCACTTAAAAGAT
Source organism: Ampulex compressa (assembly GCA_038496175.1). Classification (NCBI taxonomy): domain Eukaryota; kingdom Metazoa; phylum Arthropoda; class Insecta; order Hymenoptera; family Ampulicidae; genus Ampulex; species Ampulex compressa. Next base: position 86,729 of record JBCFXI010000966.1, read on the forward strand.
ATACATATACGATTTACCCATTACCTCCGAACATTTCTTTGATGTCCACAATACACCGTAAACCCGGTAGCTCAAAGCTCTTCTTAAGTACTCGATCGCATAATAAATGACCTCTGCGAACAATAAAAAGATCAAACACGTCGAGAAACAGCCTGCAATTTTCGCAAACACTGCGCTTCACGGGGGTTAAGGCCCGAATCGAAGCCAACGAATCGAGAGGTCCACGGCGAGCATTTCGCGGCATCCACCGGCGCACACCGGCGGAAGCTCGACGAAAGCGTTCGAGGCACTTCCGGTCCGCACCGTTTTACGGCTCACATCAGCAGATACCATTCTAATGGGTTAACGACGTGTTCCAGATTTCGTTATACGAGCTCACGGCTCTATACAGTGGCCAGTTTGGAGCATTGCTCCGTAGGACGGCGTGGAGCGGGCCGGGCAGCCGGGGGGGTGGCTCGGCTTCAGGGGGAGGCTAGTGCAAGGGGTGAAGATGAGGACACGGATAGTCGGATTCGTTGATAGCGAGTAGGTGTACGTTCGGCTACCAATCAAGCAGCCCCGAAACCTCATCGGTTTTTTCCTCCTGCTGAGCCCCCCGCCCTCCCCCACCCCGAAACCGATCGTCCGTCGAGCCCACCCCTCGGCCCTCCACCCCGCCTTCCTTTCGACCCCCCTCCCCGCCCCACCCTCCTCCTCCTCCTAACCAGCCCGTCCAACCGGCGCACCCCCATACCCCGGCAATGTTCCATTTTTTCGCCCGGCTATCCCGCAACTCGAACTCGCGATGCAATTATAATCCAGCTTTATGAAAAAAGAGGAAGGAAAAAAAATGCATCGCAAATGTGATTGAGCACCGATACGGTGGCGAGATTGGTCGATGGGGGTGGCGGGGCGGGGGGAGGGAGGGCGGGAGGGAGGGAGG
>JBCFXI010000967.1:0-87116 GCA_038496175.1 Ampulex compressa
TATATGTATACGTATACGTATATTAATATATAAGCAGAAACATCTCCAATCGATATTACACCGATCATTCGTCCCGTTATAATTCGCTCGATCCGCGCCTCGCCCTTTCCACATCTCCCTGAAACGGTGGGCAACTTGTAATCGGTCGGAACACCGCGGAAGCTTCGAGGGAGTTCCTGTTTTCCGTCTCGGTTCGGCCTGGCCCGATTTACATCACAACAAGATGCCCCCGCCACGTTATTTCCGCGTGTACACACGTTGATTCATTGCGGGACAAAGTTTTGCCAGCTGATACATTATTTATCGACTTTGCAAACCCGACCGCTGCACTGTGTCGGCCGGAGATTGCGCCCGCAGGAAGTGGATTTAGCGGGGGAACGTAATAACAAAATCGAATTCCGGCTCCAACTTAATTCTTTAGCCGGCGTTCCTGCCGCCGTGAGGCGGATCAATCGTCGGCGTTCGGCGAGGCCATTGGGGCGACGTGCTGGATTAACGCTCGATCGATGCTCCTCGAAGTTCCTTGAAATCTGATTTGCATCGCAAGATACTCTGCTTCCTCTAACCTCGAAGAAGGCGCTGCAAACGATACGTGGTTTTTGCATTACGATTTGAGGATGTCGGTTAATAGATGGATGTTAGTTGGGAAGAATCGGGTTGGATCGATCGCTTATGGATTTTTGGTTATTATCATACGTTCGCAGTAGTTTATAGCAGGATTTTTTTTTAATGATTGAATTAAGCGATGTCGAATATTGGCATTGAGAAATTTGCGAAGTAGAGAGCTAGGGTGGTGTAGTGAATAAAGACTGGCGGGCAACCTAAATTCGAATCTCGTCCATCACCTCTGGTTCTTCCATGTGATATGTATACTGTAGCTCTGGTGGTTCGAAACCCAGCTTAACCAGTGGATCCTGGGCTAAATGACTTTAGCAGATGCTGCCAAAAATAAATTTTAAAAAAATTATACGTGTGCGAATAGGCCACTCGATAATACCACAACTAATGAACGAAATAAATGTATCGTTAGATACTTTCAAGCGAGAAGACGTTAGCAGTTTGCGAGTGACAAAAATAAATCAAAAAAAAAAAAGGTTGCGAATTAGTGAGCTTGCTATCTATCCGCAGAACTTATTTTTTTTTTGCTGAGAAGGATTTGCCCCAATATGTTTGTGTAAAATAAAAAAGATGGACTTAGCTTCACATGTTGATCATGTCCAAAGTTGAAATGTAATCGTAAAAAAGGATCAAGAGTAATTGCTGATGTAGGTATCAAGAAGTAAGAAAAAAGGATCAAGAGTGATCCTAGAAAATGAACGCCAGAGAATCGCGAGCATTACGATCACCGAAGCTTTAACCGGTCGAGGCTCGTTCCTACGCACTCACCTTCAGCCAGGACATTCGCAATTTATCTCCTGCACCGGTAAATAATTACGCTGCAAAGTACGGAAAGGGCCTGATGAATTAAGTCGGCTAATGAAGATCCTCTACGGGTTACTGGAGCAGCCGGGACTTCTGTAAATTGCGCCAGTGCGATATAGGAGGCAGGCTAGTTTGAAAATGGCACCTTACATCGCGGGGCGTTTTCCAAGAAGATAAACGCGACTGCCGCCATAACTTTGACCCAACTGTTACGTCATCGTACCACATACACCCTCCTCGCGGGGCGTAAAGGAATCGTGGGCTAGTCTGGGATTGGATTACTTGAATAATGGCCACCTATCCTTCATTAAATTAGTCTCAGGGTTAATTTATTATCGAGGTAACTCGAGAGAGCGGTTCCTGTTCTATAAGTGTATACGATCAACGAACAGGCACGTCCAGTAGATTCCTTATATCCATAGACATATCGGGTGATGGAGACTCGAAGGATACCATCAGCAGCTTCCGGTCTTCCTCGAATCCACAATAAGCTACCTTTAAAAAGATCGAATCACGACTCTTCCATGAAGTTCTTCCTCGCTGCTCCAAAATCTAATTTACGAAGGGGGATTCCAGGGAATAATACTTTAATTATATCCAGAAATGGTCGCGCTCAAATCCCTCTGCTCGCGCCTTTTATGCGATCGCAGCTCTTTCCGCGTACATTCGTGTTTTCGGGACACTCTGTATATTCTGTACGAAGAACGGTCTGGTACTGGGCGAGAGCCGTAGACTATGAAAATGTTGGGCGGTCGAACGATAAACGTCAACGATATGGGTATATAGTACGATAATTGTACGATAAGTTTTACGATACGCTTGCAGCATTGGTGCAAGCACGCTTTCACGTGAGAAACCGCGTCTCTGGGACCACGCGGCTCGGGTATCGTCTTACGCGGATGCGTTTAATTAAGCCGTGCACTGCGCACGAGAATCGGGCCCCGACACTACCCACACCCAGCTGGACTTTTACTTTAGAATTTCGAACCGAGCCATAACCTCGGAACAAAGATATCTGCAGGGGGAAATAATATTTTAATATATACGCCTCGACTCCTTGGTTGGTCTCGGTATATTTAAGCATTAATTGTGATGATCGTCCGAACGTCCGAGCAATTACTTCGTATTACCTGCTTCGCGTGTGGAATCCCTAGGGATGTTACACAGCGCTTACTCTTCGACCGCGCGCTCTTTGTTTGTGGATAGATATATTTATACGTAATATGTTGAAATGGAATGTAATGACTGTAAACATAGGCGTTGCGAAAAATAATTAGACCAGAGAGCCTGGGTGGCTTAGTGGTGGAATTTGGAAAGCAAAGGGTCAGGATCCAACCAACCAGTGGTCCGATTTTTTCCACACTCTTTTTTGCGGCAATCTTCAATTGTTAAAAGAATATTACACAAGAGAGTGTTCGTCCTTTGAATTTAATTTATATACTTTAAAATGAATGCTAGGCATCGAGTGGTGAGTAATAACATCTCTGAGGATCTTACGGATGACACTTAATGTAAGTACTTTAATAACATTTGATACGTTACATGGAGAAATAACGAAGAAATATGTACTTTTTTTAAAATACAGATTCATAAGTTCCTCAAATCGTAAATAATCATTAACCCCTCAATTCAGCGTTAAAAAGTCTTTCATTAAAAGTCTTTATATCGATTATACGATTGCAAAGCTTTGTACAAAAAGAATATATCCTCTCGCATTCCAGATATTAGTTCAAAAGGGACTCGATCTTTCAAGAGACTCCATTAAGATTTGATTCAAAAGGTCGGTTTAAAAAGACTCCATCGAAAAAGGACGAATATATATCGGGATACTCCCTTTCAACGAAATCGATTTCTAGATACCCGCCGAACGTGCGAAGGAATCAAGAGGTAAACGCACTAATTCAAAAGTCGACAGACAATTTGCGGGCTAAGTCGGAGTATCGTGAGCAAATTCGCATTCGCGTGCATAAACTGCGGTGCGTGCATCGGCTCGCCCATCGGCCTTCCCTCTTCTTCCTCGTGCAAACGGCCGATTCTGGTGGCTCCCTTTCCGTGAAACCGCCCGAATCCAGGCCCGCCTAATTATTTCCCATCGGCGATGGTACGTACCGTGGACCACACGAACGCCTTCGTTTCTACCGGCACCTACCGCGGAAGGCGATAATTTCGGCGCCGCGGAGGTTCCTTTTAAGGTATACACAACACCGCCAAATCTTTCGCATCGCCGTCCACCTTCGCTCTGCGAACCTCGAAGATCTCGATGATGATACGAGGATCACGGACTTTCATTATGGCCCACGTATAGTCGGAGGCCCTGCGAGAACCGCAGAACTTTTGGCCAACCTGAATTTTCATTCTGAGCTGCTCTTGTTTTTTTTTTTTTTTTCATTTTTTTTTCTTGTAATATCGTAGAGGGAGTTCGGACGAAAATCCGCCTGATGTCGAGGCGAGATCGTGACCTCGTACCGGTGGAGAATCTTTGAAGGTCTCGGGACATGGGGGGCGGGGATCGAGGATCTGGGATATGTGTGTGATAATGCGTGAGAAAGGGATTTTTTTATTGGATGGCTCGTGGACTTCGATGAAAAGTTTGATTTGATGGCTTTCTTCTTTTTTTTTTTGTTTTGATAGAAGGAGAGGATTTTATGGTGTTATGAAGGCACTTTGAGAGGTGTGCTGAATTAATATTGATACGCGTGTAGAAGGGCTATGATCATTTATCGATACGATACTGAGGTGACTTAGTGTAATTTTTATATCGACACTAAATTTACCATACATTTTCTAGACTTACTCACGGGTACTAAATATATCTCTAAAGACAACAGGGGCAGATCGTAAAAAATCTTAGAAAATACACAAATCTCCAAAGATGCCTATTCTATATACCAAACCTTATATCGCATCCTAACTATCCCCCACACTGTCCCCATATCCACGACTCCACCGTGCCTATAAAAAAACACACTATCCAACTTCACAAGTCCTATCGCAAGGCTTAAACCCATCGAAAGCGAACTACATACATATACCCTCTCCAAACTCCCAGCCAACAAAAAAAACCTCTGATTCACCCTATCCTCCACCAAGATAAACGCGTAACGTGCAGGAATCGTCCAAAGTCCAGGGTTAAAATTTCCTTAAAGGCCGGGGCGCACGGCTCTTCGAGCGCAAACGGATACTCCCAGGATCATTTCCAGCACCGCTCGGGGGTTGTTCCGAGCTGCGATACGATAAATCAACAGTTCCTCTCTCCTGGCGGACTTTCGTGGCCTACCGTGGGGTGACACGGGTGAGATGGACGGGCAGGAAACCGAAATTACTGCCGTTTTGCCCTGCGCGTATGGATCTAATTTATCGTCTTTAAATGCAGATCCCAGGGGCCCCTTTGGCGGTTCGCGCCAGGCTAGAGCCCCGTCCTCCCCCCCTGGCTGCGAAAGGAGCGCAATTAGACGCGCCGGTCAGGAAGTAGCGAAGAAGTTCGGCCGGAATGCCTTTCGGCGATGAACGATTTCGCGCTGGCGGTACATCGGGCTGGGATCTCTTTCTAAATGCGCCGCAGATCCGACGGCGATAAGGCGCGTACGATGTTGGCCCCTCGTGAGGAAGGGCCCGGGCACCATGCTGCTTCCTCCTCGAGCGATGATACCGCCTCGATGCTGTCAATCATTCCGCGCTACGCGGCCGTGGGATAACTTTGGTAAAGTGCCCGTGATTTCTCGGGTTTTTTTCTTTTAGAGGGAAGATCGTGGGAGTCGCGGATTATCGATGGTTGATTAATAGGGAGGAAGTCTCGAAGGAAATGATGCAGGTTAGTTTTTGTAGAAGATGATATTGGATCGTTTGGGATGATAATTGCATCCGATGATGAGTGTCGTTGAATTACTCTGGGATAAATTTGGCAGTGTATTTGGTTTTCTTTCTATAGATAGAATTCTATAGATTCTATAGATTCTATAGTTGTTTTTTAGTTATTATATTTATATGAATGGAAATGGGAATTATGTAGGTTAGTATTTTTGGGGCATTGAGATTAGGTGCTTCGAGTTCTTTTGTCGTTTCGATTAAGGTGTCGCGGAATCCGTTATAGCTGGCTTTGATAAAATATCGAGGGTTTTTCTCTTTTTTGACGGTGGTTACGAGGGCGATGCTTCAAAATATATTACAAGTTGTTATTTCGATGGAATAACATTTTTCTTAATTGATGATTAATTTTGATAACAATTACGCAACGATAACGGTTCGCTGAAAATGTTTTTTTATAAATGGTAGCGTGAAAGTTGTATGCGTTTTGCGGCCAACGTCCCGATAGCCATAGACCGTGATATTTGTGAATTTAAACTTTTCGTTAATTTCGGAAAATGGCTGATGTATAATGTCCATCTCCCGTAATTGATTTTCGTTTTGTAATTGGGAAATGATTGTTTTCCCTTTTTTTTTCTGTTTTTTTTTTTTATAAACTGTCCGCGATTTTTTCCGACAATAATTGGAGTTTTCGGAGCGTTGGGCGGCGCGTCGCGGTATAACCGATGGCAATAAAATCGCGGCACCCGTTAGATGCATCCTAATTGACTTGATCACTTGACATTGCGCGCCAGCAGTTATCAAATGGAGCTGTCGGCTCGGGGTATAATTTGATTTATATGTAATTACCGGGACCTCCATTATTTCCACCTGACGCGGATCAAACTCGAATTAGCTTAACCATAATCGAATGCTAGCCGCTTTCAGGGCCGGTGCATGCGCTTAGCTTCTTTGACGAGTGATTTCAGATCTTTAATTATCCACGTTCCATTCCGGATTGCTGTCGCACTGCAAATCCCTCCTGTCAAAATAAAATCCCCCCGTACGTTGTAATCCGAGCGGGGCTCTTGGTTTTATAACCACCCAGAGGGCAAACATCCCAACGTTTACGGTAATTGGCCGTTTCCGGAATTTCATGGTAGAATTTCGTCGAGAAAAATTATACCGGACAGGAAGTCACGGTCGAGGCTCGAATCCAAACGGCCCGAGCGAACGGTTATAACCGCCGTTGAAATACCGTTGCGAATATCTGTGGGCTCCTTAAGATCCTCGGCTGCCTTCTTGCGGTTTTCCTTTTTCCACGGTGTAAACAGTGACTTCGCCTATCTGTAAACCGTCGAGGCGTGCCTCGGTGTGCGTACGTGTACGCGGGAAAATACACGAGGGGGCCGATCGTTGCGATTCCCCCCCAGTCGCCGTTATTGTTCCGCATACCTCTCCTCCGCCTCGAGATAAGCAGCAGGCGAATAACAATACTAATTTTCTGCGCTTGCCTTTGCCGGGGTTTATCGAGGCGACGGGGACGAAGCCGTACAAATTTCCGTGGGATGCGTACCGAGGGCTTTCTTTCGAGAATTAAGCACGCCTTAATTCGAAGAAAAGACGATCTTATTACACGCTAGTCGGAGGTAAGAAGATGATCGCGCATGCGCAGTTTACGCGATAGGAGTTTGAGGAGACGCTTCATCGCGAATTGTCAATCGGGCGATAATATAGATCAACGCTTTTGCGACGATTGGATAAAACGTTTACTCGAATACAGTGTGTGATATAGAAAAATCTGTGGCGGAGTTAAATAAGGTTCTGATATTTATAAGTATATAAATATAAAGCACGTAACTTCTCAATATAATATACATAAGCAGTTATCGTTCAAAGTTTAAAAAAATTAACGTATTGAACAAATATTTTCGTTTTATTATCTGTATATGGTATATTTATAAGTACACAAAATTGACAGTAATTTATCCTATCACTATATACATATTCCACATGACAATCTATATGGTTTTTATTAACAGCTTAAAACGATGACCAAGAAGGGGCGTCGATTTTTAAGCGATGTACCACTACGTCACTCGTATACGACCAAAACCTTTCAAAAGACGTGGGACCACATTGCTCGTATTCAGCGAAGGACTTCAATATAACGCGGGGCTGCGTTATTCATATCCAGCTAAAGGCTTTGAAACAACGTAGGGAAGTACGTTAATCGCAGTCGGTAAAAGACTTTGATATGGCGCAGGAACAGCCCTCCCCTCCCAAAAGTGTTAATAATGTGTACTTCGAACGTCGGCCGCGCTTCTGGTCCGGTATAATTAAGCCGCAAAAAATCATGCATATTCAATCGGCAGAGCCGCAATATCGCGCCGGGGAATTTTACATTCGGCATTTTCGCCCGCCCTGTTTACGATCGGCGATTCCCATTTCGTCGTGGTTAATTCGCTTAGCCGTCGAATGGCGCACCGAACGGGGAATCTAGTTAATATCGAGTATATCGTCCCCCTCCCTCTCCCCTCCCTCTCCCCCCCCCCTTGCCTGGCCGTTGTCCGAGGACAAAAAAGTAACCGTGTTGCCATGGCAGTCAAATCGATTACTGATTGGCAGGTAATGCGCGTGTAATGCATCGACCGGCGCCCGGTGCCCTTCCCACTGCAACGATTGCACTTGTTGAGCGCGCCGCACGAAGGACGTGCACGGTGCATCGGTCTGCACCACCAGCGCCGCTATTAAATTCCGATGACTGCAATTAGACGTCGAATTCGCAGCTGCGGGGCTTTCCTGGCTCCCTCGGTGCTGCGGGAATGGTGCCCGTGAATCTCTTTCCCAAGGTCCTTGAAAAAGCGACAGATCGCGAATGTATCGCAGCTCTCCAGCCTGTTCATCCTAAATTTGAACCCAACTCCCTCTTGAGCCCGGATGATTATTCTTTATTGGAGATCGAGTCGCGGTGTCTTGACGAGCTATACTGTGATTTGGATTGTTTGGGCTGTCGCTGGGCAGGATTGATTTGGATGATGCGTTTATTTGTTTTATAATGGATGATTGATTTGTGTTGGGATTGATGGTAGGAGAGGTGATTTATAATGGATGATTTGAGAGTTGTAATAGAATTCGTGGGGGAGGAAGAATAGGAGCGGTGTGAGGGATTAGATTATTTTTTAGCGAGGAAAGTGAATTTTGGAGGAGGACGATTTGGAGGTGCTTTGTTGGTGGAAGAAGGTTATCTGGATGATGCCAAATGGTGTTATTGAGTTGGAAAGGGTTAACATCTTCCTGATTTTTTTTTATACCGACGATCAGCAGGTTCGATTCTTTGGTTTGAAAAACAGAAAATGGGTAACTGGTTATGAATTCCTTCTTTCTTTCTTTGGTTTATAAATATGCTTTATTTCGGTATAAATAAGAGGTAAGTATTGTACGCTGTAATTCACCCTGGTGCAATATCTTTCGAAGCATTCTCGAGCGTGTATTCTTGGTTTATTTGGACGAGTATCGGAGTATTCGCTCGTCCGTCGTCTCCCAACTTTTTCTTGTCTTCCATAACATACAATGCAATCCCTTTTTGTACCTTTTCTCACTATATACGGCTTTTCGATTAATCTAGTTTTAGAGGTAGAAGAAGAAGGTCTTGTCCTGTCCATACGAGAGTTTCTTATTAGTCGATCGACTAGGAGTCTTTTTATACTTCAACTTCGACAATGCCGTAGAAATATTATGAGTAAAGAATCTGATATCCAACGCCTATGGTGATACAGCATTTTACATGTAATTTCTTTTTTACGTGCATTTTACGTGTGATGGCTCAGTAATGGAGACAGCGCTGTCACAAAACAGACGTTAGATGTCTTCATAGCAAAGCCAATCGAGCACCAAAGACTAAATACCACAAATCAAGCGCTTAGAAAAGGAAATCACTTTTCAGCATGTCCGCCTAAGATCGAGGAAAGACCAAATTGCAAACTCTTGCGAAATGCTTTCTGCGACCGATGTACACCTGTCCAGGAGAGTTCGCTTTCACTCGTACTTTACGTCCGACTTATTTATCGATCCCTCGATTTTTTTTTTCTTCGAAAAGGTAATTGCCACGCAGGCTACCTTCGCTTCCGGGAAATGTTATTCGTACTGCGCAACGCTCAAATAGCGGAGGTGCCGGGAAGCGGGAAAATGAAAGTAGAATCCAATATATTTGCCTTTTTTGCGCCATTAGAATATTTCAGCAACGTGTCTCAGCGCCCAGGACGATTGCCGCTTTCGCGATGTAAACCGTCAGCATTCGTATATCTCCATTGCACAACGAAGCCTGGCCAAGGCGCGTTTCAGCTCTTCATAAATCAGTTCCGCCTAACCTATCGTCGCGTTTAACGCTCCGTCGAATTTCTATCTCGAACAATCGTGGCGCTACAAGGCGATCGGTTTGGATTCAGCAATTACCGCGGATAAGATAGCAGGGGGCAGATAAGGCGGAACTTCTGCCTGTGGCCGATCAGCCAGGCTTATTCAATGGTCGCTTCGAGTATCGCGAGATAAATCACTTTTGAGGTACATGGGACTAGAAAGCGCGAGGATAATTACCAGCGATTAATCTCGAGGAGCCGATCGAACTTTTGCAGAATTTTCTAAGCGCTTCTGCCAGTGGGTCGCCGGTGAGAGAACCGCGGCCGCATCGAGATATAATTAGCCGACTGCGAGCGTCTTCGAATCGAGGTGCGCGTGGAATGGCAGTTCGAGGATTGCCGTGTGTTACGAATGTACAGGCCGATTCTCAGAATTGAGCCGAGCTATGATCCTTTTATTTTTAATTAGTAATTAGTATCAGTAATCAGTATTATTAATTCTCTCTAATTCCTTCGAATTAGGACTCGTGTGTATAATATATACATATACAAATACATATAGATACATACATTTCAGATATATATATATGAAATAGAATGAATGATACAAATAAAAAAATAATAGATAACGAACAGTAAATGTATGAAAGTGACGTAAGTAATACGTGGTTTATCGAAGAGGGATATTTTGTACCTCAAGAAACGTACCAATAGCCTGGGGCTGATATTAAATCTTTCCTTTTCACTGCATTTATACGGCCGCCTTATTTAAATGGTATATAAGCAAGAATGCCAGCATAAGGTTTTCAAACGGTCGTACGGAATATTCAACGACCTATATCGCAAAATGTAATCTGAATAAAGCGTATCCATCCATAGTTTAAATTCTATATAAAATATAATCCTCGTAAAGCGGATTTATAATCCGCTCAAGTAATTTATGAAAAACTTGCGAGTCGTGATCCTCAAAATACGAAGGATGTAACGATATATTTTCATAATTTCCTCGAACAGTTTACACGAAACAATGGCAAAAGATCGATGGACATAAATGAATCGTCCAGAAGCAGAAAATTAATGTCGATCATTCCTCGATATCTTTGTTTATTAAATGTATCGTCCATCATTCGCGTCTATCAAGATACATTTTACTGCACCACTTCCCCCTGTTCCGCTGTACAAAGTCTTCATTCCAGAATCGCCCTGTACACGAGTCCGATATTTTTCCTAATCGCGCGCTCGAAGCAGACTGCCAGGCGATTTCTATCGAGCGTACGGCTTAGCCTATGCGAAAATCGTACTTTCTCCCAACGAGCACGAATACACCGGCTCCTAAGCCGAGGTGTGAGATTTGCATCGGCGATTACGGATGATCGGCCTCTTCCGGGAAAAGTTTCTGGCTGCTCGAACCTTTTGGCGTGCGTAGCTCTTGGCCCGATTGGATCATCGGCCCCCGAGAAAGTTCGCTTTGAGAAACACTCCACGCAAGTTCCCCCGGGATTTATGTAATTGAAGAGCAATAAACGCGCATCGAGGAGCAGGTTTCTAATTACGATACCGGCACGGGGATTTAACTCGGATCGAAAAGCAACCTGGTCCACTGTTTCGCACGGTTGCACGAGCGAAGGTCATTACCTTCGCCGCTCTGCGACCGAGAACTTGGGCTGAAATCGTATTGTCGTATAAATAATGTTCGCTGCGATTAATTTGACGATTCTCAGCTTGGATTACTGTATGCATTGTATACTGCGTATGTGTATTACTGCATCGTTGCACGTAAATTATTATATGTATGTATGTACGTATATTAGTTGGAGTATTTTACAATCATTTCGTAACCTTATTCTGCGCTCATTCTAGCCTATATTTGTCACTTACATTTCTTCTATTTTTTTGTATTTCTTTTAACCTTTCTACTGGGGTTACAGATTCTTTTTGTTTGTATCTAAAAGAAAGCTTTCAAGTGACCTTGTAGATCTTGCTGTGGGGGTAAAACGTACGATTTTTTTTTATAGAAGCAGTCATACGAATGACAAATAATAATATATGATTAATGGAGGTCTGAAATTCTGATCCTCGGAGCGACGATCCCCGAAAGCAAACATATTGGAGAGAAACAACGCGTCCTTCCTCGTAACAAAGCTTTCAAACCTTCATAATATTATTCGAGTAAGGAGACGGTATAACTATACAAGGCATCGTACATCATCGATGAATTCGCGAGTTATGTACAATTGCCAATGGCAATGAAAGCGCCAACGTCTACTAGCAACGTCTTTATTCAATTTTATTATACATATAAAAAGACGTGTTCAGGGCAGGGCAGAGAAGAAAGTCTCTCTTCGATCGTAAAAGTAGGGTTAGTGCGTCCATTTATCCGATGACGTCCTTTAAATCGTCGTTTCATTGTCGAAGGCCCGCGCGATTGCTCATTACAGCTCGATAAAAAAAAAAGGGAGAAAAGAAGAGGAAAGAAGGGAGCAAACGCACGGCTCGGAATACGCGTGTCCGGACATATCGAAACTAAAAGCACTTAATACGCGTGAACGCTTTGTGCTTGAGTGCTTCTACCCTCTTTGCTTTTCCCCTCCGAAGTTCTTATCAACACGAAGCTCGATCCATTTTTCGAGTTTGGCGGGAAAACGTCACGGAGGTATTTCGCGATCCATCAGATTTAACGATTTTTCAAGCCCCTCGCAATCCCAGCGGATAGCGCCGGGAAATGCATCGTAAATTAACGTTCGCTTTGTTGCTATTGTCACAACGGCCGTCAGACTGTAAACTTTACATTGTACGTAGACCGGCCGCGTCAAATTGGCAAACTACCATTCTCTTCAGTCGCAGTTGCAGCAGGACGGGGAACAACGCGTTTAACCGTTATCAGGTGTTGCATTTTCCTGTCACGCGTGTTTAATTGATAGACCGGGGGGCGAGGTCTGGGAGACAATAGGAGCTGTTGGCGCGAGGAGATCATAACCGAGCTCTAAATCTTCCTATCGAATATAGAAAAAAGGGGTTAGTTACGAATCAGTAAATAAGTTCAGAGCGAAATTTCTGATTTGGTATCTAGTTCAAATACTTATGCGGCAGCCAATGATTGATAATAAATCTTAGAAAGTAACGATTGCCTTATTAATGCATACTTATCGATATGGATACTGTTTATTATTAAAAGCCAGGGATTAAGAATTACTGCAGAACTTACAGGCACGTGAGTAATAGTATGGAGCTACTCGACGGCTCGAATTTTTTTCGCGATCGCCTACGTATGAGAAAATTGTTGGCATCTAATCGATCTTTTCTATAGATCTGTGACGAATAGATTTAATATTTATAATAATGGTATTTATATTATTATTACCTGCCCGATGTAAGTGAACTAATCAAATTTATATTCTCATAATAATGTAAATCTTGGAGTAAATGTAAATGTTTGAAGAGCCTTTGTTTTGAATAAATATTTATTTAAAGCGAACGGTTATACACTTTATATCATTATCATCGCAATTTTCTTTAATCAGCCTATAAGTTTCTTTTCTTCTCCTCAGCTTCAAAAGCAATACACTGAGGCGTTCGAAACATTCCTTTATTTAAACAAATATTTATTATATCGGCTAAATAAATATAACAAATATTTATATATTTATTAATATCGGCTCTTCAAACCGAATATAACCTCCTTTCATTCGCATTATCTACAAACAGCGAATATTTCATTCCTACACTGCCTTGATTGATCTTACGCGAATCCCAAATTTTCCTCACAACTTCGCTCATTATCCAAAATTTGCCTTCCACTAAAATACATTTATATGATTCACGCAAAAAAATGAATCACGCTAGGTAACATCGGTGCTCGGTATTCAGAAGTGAGGAAACGAGGAGCAAAGCCAGATACGTTCGAGTGCATTGCGAGGTTTCGCGGATAATTCCTCGGTGATTAAGGCGGGCAATAATCCAGCGCGGTCGTAACAAGGCAATCGGGAGTGACAGTCGGCGAATATAAATTTCAGAAGCATGGACGATAAGTTAAAAACGTAACAAGCGACGTCCAGTCGTTAACCGCAACTAGCCAGGCAGGATAGGCGTGCCGGACGACTTTTCCTTCGCATTATTTATAACCTTTCTCGTTTGCAGGTGTACAACTATCGTACCGCCATACGGGGCCGGGCTATAAACATTCGTGGCGGCAATTTTTAGCATGCTATCCCTCAGCAGAGCCGCTCCGTTACATTAACGACACCTCGTTACCCTGCTTTGTTCATGTGAAACGAAGAAATTTCCCGGGAGAAAGGGATCGATGCTGCTTCGAGGCCAATACTTTTTCGGCCCACTTCATCCCTGAAAGGTGGGCGACAAAAGTTCCACCTTTGTTCGCCGATCGCGGAATTCCGTCGTGATCCGGCCACGACTATTTTACGGGGCGAATCGCGAATGAACAAAAAAGGGGCTGTAGCTTACGCGAAAAATCGGGGAAAAAACCTGGCCTTGCCAATGCGGGGGAAAAAGTTGGCCGCGCGACGGTGCACTGGTGGGAAAGTTTGCCCAAAACAGGCATTAAATCCGGCCCCGAAAGTGTTACGCGAATTCTGGGAAAACGTCGCTCGTGGAGGCGCATGCACGCACCGCCAAGAAAGTTAGCAGCGAGGAAAATACGGGAGGAAAGGCCGATGCCTCGTGTTTATCAGAGCTCGTGGCTGACGTACGCGAGGGCTATTGTATCCCAAAGTTGCGTGCCGCTCGTTGGACATCAGCGGGGAGGTATGGAAAAGGAAATTGCCAAAGACGCTCGGAATAACGCGCGCAGGAGGGAATTTATTCCGCGAGAAGAGCGCGAGGACTTGTTGGGAAATGCGCGAATAAGAGAGGACGTTGTTTCGTCCGGCCGCGCATGCGCCCGACAGAACGAGCCTGGATTTTCTTTATCGCATCGCAAATTAGCCGCTTTATTATGGGCTAAAGTAAATTAGAGGAAACATTCGTTCCGCGGGTAAGCGAGCAATCAGAGGCATTAACGCCCGGATTAAGTTTTATCATCGCGCGCCGAGGGGAGGAAAGGGATTATTGGCGCGGACTTAAGATCGATTATGAATAGTACACGCGCTCACTCCTGGCCGCTGCCCCGTAGCAATTAATAAATGCTAATTACCGTGGCGGCGCAGCGCTCCACGTTCTACCATTAAATCTCTCCCCGGTAATTGTGAGCAATTAAATGGCTTTTCACACTTGAAGTAACTCGCCTCGGTTTAGCGGCATTAGGTCCCTTTTATCAAAGAGTCTGTGTAAAAACACGCTTCATAAAGAGAGTCCGGCCTTTGGCGAGCATCTTTTTTTCGGCAGCAAAATGCAGTTTCCATTAGCCGGCGCCGTTTATAAAGGTGTCGACGGTGCTTTAAAAACTTTGCACTGTTTGTTGCAAACGAGTTGATTACTGTTAGGGAGAATTACGTAATTTCGTGGAACGCTTTGCTTTTAGCTGCGCGACGCGCATGCATTCAAACTGCTGAACTTTGAAGGTGTGCGCCGTACAGCCATACGCGCTTACTTCAATTTAACTTGTTTTGGCTTTTAAAATCGCGACCGCGCGCCACCAGGTAAATATCCTTCGTCGGGGGACAAAGAGCCGGGAAATAAGCGGGAGAATACTTGACACGGGGCCCACGGAATCGTGCTCGCCTTGTTAAATCGTCGAGCTAATAATTCTTTATCAAGAGAGCAGCGGGAATTATCCGTCAGGGGTTAATCGAGAAATTAATCGGCACGTCCCGGTGTTTGCCCTGTCCTTAGGAGGAATGTCCTTGGACTAATGGTCGGAGGTAATTACAAATCCCTCCCATTAGCATTTCCACGTGAGAGGCCGGGTTTTGAAAGTGCCTTAAACGGCCAGTCCTAAGCTAACCGATCGTGGAAGCCGATAGCGACGATCGAGCAAGCCTCGATGCCCCTGGATACTTTAACGTGATCGATGAATCGTGAACCCGGCTGGAAAATGGGGAGTGGGGGACAAATTTGAGCCGATAGAAGAGTAAAGAGCGTAACCTGTACACGTGACAGGCTTAAAAGGCGCGCGTACGAAGCACCTTAATGTGCTTCGCTACTAACTCACCGCTCGATAAAGCATCCCATTAATAATTGCCATTACACGCTCGCTAATTCATGTTAATAGCGAATATAAATGGTATCTATGAAGTTCAAGGACGTTTTCAATGATCATTCCTCGTTATATTGTGGAGAAACAATATATATTGAAGAGTATGTTGAAGAGTGGCTGTGCTCGTTTTTGATACGATTGGCAATGATATTTTTGCACACATTTTTATATGCGTGTTCAGTCGTCCAGTATTGTATTTCTTAGAACTTCTAATACATCTATACGTTATTATATTGGTCCATTATATTCTCATAGATTATAATTGAGAGCATTGAAATCCACTAACACGCACAAAATAAATCAAACATTATTATAACTTATTCAAATTTCGCGGCAATGATCCTATTCCAGCGACTTATCCAAGTCCTTAACACAGTTCCCAAACCATACGACAACCAACACGCGCTGCACTATCATATATCGTCCAATATCCTCCTAAAATAATCAGTAAGGCGGAAGATTTCTTTCATTATCATAAACCCGATTTTAATTCATCGATCGATTTATACTTTCAGCACCTAGTTTGTAACCAAAGTAAAAGAAACCATATTTCCAACAAGAAATCGTGCGACCACTACAAGAGCCGCGTTAAAACCTGAATTCTTAACGAGCTTCATCTCCTTTATTTGATCAGCGGGCAGCCCTCAAATTTCTCCAGCATGCGCACCTCGTGCTAATAAACAATCTGCGAGGATTTCATTTAATTATCTAGCCTTTCGAATTTGGCACGAACCACCTTAACGCGGTCAACGTGCGATTAAGGTTGCTCCTTTTTACCGGTTCCCACCGGCTGATGCCAGTCACGCAGCGCCAGGACTCGGCCCGATGCTCCGCTCTGCAGACAGTTACCCCGAGATAATAATGCTAATTACAGCCGAGGACGTCACGAGGGAGCCGCGATGCGATATTTAAAAAAAGCTTCAGTTCCATTTACATGTCCGCCCTTCCAGGAATCCTGGATTCGGCTGTCCTGCAACTCCGTACGCCCTCCGTGATACCACTGGATCCTTCGTTTTTATAGCCGTGCCTCTTTATTGCATTCTCCTCTCGTGCAGGGCCAAAGATTCGGGCAATTTTCGTGCGCCAGAGAGGAGCGCATTAGCCGATCTCATTTCGGACGAAAGCATGCGCTGTTATCGGAAATGTCCGGCCAACTGGAGAGTCTGAAAGGGTGTAAAGCCTAATTGCGAACGTATTAATTACGATTGTCCGGATTTATGCAGGAATTCGAAGGGGGGGGAGAGGGGAGATTTTACTGGAAAGATTTGCCTCATCTTCAATAAGCGCGAAGGTGTAGTCTATTTGAGTTCCTGGATATTGTTTAATTTTGCGATACAGTGCTCCTGTTCTTCTTGCTCCGTGAATCGTATTACGAATGAAGTCGTGGCCTTGACGAGCGATAATTAAGTCCAGGACTTCGTTCGTAATAGTTGGTGGATTTCTCCTTGGATTTACGATTTTGTCGAGAAATTGAGATTAAAATGGAAGACGAGAAGCGAGGTAGCTAATGCGGATGCTTTTATGCATTTTTTCCATTCCTTTTCCCTCCTTCCCATGAGCCGTCCGTTAGGATGGGACAAAAACGTACCTCCTACGTTTTCGCGTATATCTTACAACATTGCGCGCCCTTCTCTCTCCGGGCCGGTGATAATCCTTTAATTTAAAATTCCAGCTATAGCGTATGGCGCGTACGTAGTTTTCTTTAAATCTCATCCTATATTCTGCCAGGGGCAGAGGGTGAAAAATAAAGGAATCCAGAGCGGTACAACTGATTAAGCCGTACTTTGGTACCGCGCTCTCCATTTCCCGTCGCTGCCTCCTCCTCTCTCTTCCATTTCTTTTCTTCATTTGCGTAAGACTTCCGAAACGGTTGGTTAACTCGGAACTTGTTATTCCTGACGGGGGCACAAAGACTAATGAGTAGAGACCGAAGATTTTCCGCATCCGCAAGGTGACCAGACTTTTCTTTTGCTCCTTCGAACCTTTGTGCCAGACGCAATTTCCTGGAGTATATACTGGCGTGTGTAATATTGATAGTCAACCTTGATCCTTTTCTAGTCAACACACTTCCACGATTTTACACGAATCTCTTATTAATATATTCATTATATATACAATTATTTTAGAGGACTTACACAATGTATATTAGGCGTACAACTTTGCTCCCGCCAACTTTTTTCCCCCAAATTCGAGGCTTTATTACAAAAAATTGGTTATACATTTGTAATTAACGGTATCCTTCGTTGTTCGCCACGGTAGAAGCAAAGTTGTCCACCTAATGAGATTAAAAGAAGAACAAAAAAATACAAAATACAATTATAAGAACCACATAGTGGAGCAACGTGTGGTATAAGTGATACGTATACATTCTAACGATCCGATACAATTAATTAACAGGACCTATCGAACCCACGATCCGGTTTCTAATTTGAGGGAGAGATACTAAAATATTCATTATAAACGCATAAGACATTGCGAGATAGCAGTTATCGAGCTCTCGATCCTAAGTGTGAATCGCTACCGTGCAAAAAAGAATCGTATATATCTAATGGCCGTGAACCGCGAGGTGCTTCTCCACGTTGCGTTACCTTTGGATACTTCCATTATCCTTGATCTCGTTAATGGCACCGAATAAATTCGATCTCGCGATAATCTGCGCGGCGTACGACAGGCGCAAATAAGATACCGATAAGTAGGTGAGGCACATTCGGAGCGATACCTCGTTACACACGACCGGTTGTCTACGAGGCGACGTTCGAATAAATAACGGTGTAACGACGAGCCTTGCAAATAATTTGACGCAGGGAGGACGACCGGCGAGAAAATAAGCTCGGGTTTCTCGGCCGTATTATACGAGCAACTCTTCAAGTATAACCCGATTAAAAGACTCGTAGGAAGCGCTTACACCACGTAATCGACCGTTCGAGCGTTAAAGTCAGCTCACGGGTTTGTATTTAAACTTATAAACAGGAAAGGATTACGTTCTCGAGCTCAAAGTTATAAAGGAAAAATGGCAGTGGCCCTTAATGAGGGGGAATATAAGCGAAGGCTCTTTAATCGTATCACTGCTCATTACGTGGTATTACATTTTTCTCTCTTTGCAAGAGAAAATAAATCTCGAGCGTTATTTCGTATTATTAGGTGTGCAGCTTTGTTTCCGTCGTTTTTTCTTCACGGAATTCGAGGCTTTATCGAAAAAAACAGGTTATACCTTTGTGATTTAAGTATTATCGAGTATGATTAATGAGGTACGATGGAAGTATTGTCCAGGGTTGGTTACTACTTTGACTTTGGCACGAGTCTTTATTGAGTAATGCCTCAAAATCTGCATTTTCAAAACCCTTCTCTCTTCCAAAGCCAGGTCTTCGATATGAAAATCATCGTTCTTGAAGCGTTGTAAACACTCAAGCCACGTTCTTTCATTAATAGCGGCCACACCATAAGTATTGAAGAGCATTCAATGAGCCTCAGCCGCGGATTTCTTCATATTGAAGCAGAAAATTAAATCCGAAAATAAAATTCATCGTAAAATAAATATATCATATGTATTAAAAATTACAAATTAATCATAATAAAATATCATAAATTAAAATATGATATAATAAGATAAGATATAATAATAAATACGATAAATCATAAATACAAATATGATGCAGACGCAAATCGACTATCGATTCTATGGGGTTATATTAACAGATGCCCGAGTTTATCGCATGGCATCTACGATCCATTTATCTCTACCGCTATTTATCACTAAAACCACCTACAAGAAAACGATGGTAAGCAAAGTTGCACATGTGATACACGCCAATTGGCTCGAAACATATTCGGTCGAGTTGCAGTACGATTATACCGCATTAAAACTCACGCGCAATACATACCGATCCGTTCTGGTTCGCTCTAAAGCCTCCATTCGATCCGCGAGTTCCTCCGCGGCGAATTCGCTTTTTCATCCGACGGAAATACTCCGTTGCCCAATGGAAACGTTCGATGCCGGTCGCAACCTGTTTCCCATAGAGGAACAATTCAGCGCGGGGAAAAGGAATCGTTTGAAAAGTCGTGAGAGTCTCGACTACCACGGAGGTTAGATTCGGGATACGCGGCCTCGGCCAGTGCCTGGAAGCCTTTCGATGCGTATCTCGCGGTGTTCTCCGCGAACGTGTCGAATGCGAAGACTTTTATCCCATTATCCAGCCTCAATAGCGCGGCCTGGATCTAGGCTCTCGGCTGGCATCGTGGGCTCAACGCGGGGAGACAGGAACGACACGATTAACCGTCACGTTCGTACAACACGCAGGATTAGAAATACCGTCCCTTGGATCCGTGGAAAATTCCGAGAAACGCTGTGTTCTTTGGGCACCGGCCACGATGACACGCTCGCGATAAACAGGAATTTCTACCTACAAGACGCGAGTTTGAATCTCACCTCTTGATTTCCTCGCGCGATAGGTGCACCGCGGAACCCCCTTGGAAATATTCGCTTACGTATTATCGCCGTATTCCGGATCGAATAATCTTAATTCCCCGCTCTGGCAATTAGCGGGAACGAGGGAAGGTGGTCTTTCGCTTTGCGCCGTGAAATGCGATTGGCCGAGAGCCTTTGTACGTCGAACGTGATTGGCGTTCGCGCAATTGGCAGGCCATCAAACGCTCCCCGATTACGATCCCATCGTTGTATAAACAAAGTAAAATACGATCATGCGAATATCGAATGGTGTCAAATAGGACAGCGTGACCAGAATTCTGTAAATAATCTGATCGTTCTGTCGCGTCGCATACGTAAAATCAACATACTGAAGCCAAGCAGTGCCGATTAGGGGTATATACATATATATATTTATATGCGCGCGCAGCCATATATATATATATATATAAAACCTACATACATATATACATATACATATTACAATTCTCTCACAATCTCATACTTCGCTTACTCGGCTTGATCTACACATCGATCGAGCTCTCAGCAATACAAGCCGCGTACGTCCATCGCAACGCAAAACGGCTGGTGTGATTCATCGAAACTGCTTTAGCCCGCGAAAGGTTAACGTCTTCTACCTCGTGGTGCGTGATTTACATTACAACGTTTCATTCTTCGTGGGCTTACCAGTGAAAACGCCAATGCCCTCAGGGCAATTCCCAGTTCCATCCTGCGCACCAGCATAGTACGTTCCGCTGCCAGTCGTCACTTTACTTCGGCCTCACCTCGAGGTCCGTTCCACGGCGTTGAGGAGGAAAAACAGAAGATTCCTACCACTGTAAACGTCACTTTATTCGCCCGTTTCACTGGCTTCGCTCTGGTCCTCGATCGTTCACAGGCCCGAGGCGTCGTTTCGTTGAGGGCCGCCCCGTTGCTCGCGACTGGCTGCCTTCCTTCGACAGCTTTTCGACGACTGATCTCGCGCCTTCCGCGGTTTATATCAGTATACGCGCGTCGAATGCGATTACGGGCTGGTGCACTATCATCTCGCCTACCGCAATCGCGCTGCCCGCTTTGTCACTACCAGCCCGGAGCCCCTTTTCAACCCTCCGCCCGACACCACATCCTCTGGACGTTGAACGGAATTTTGGGCCAAGCATCGATGTACGCGTATTCGAAGAAATACAAATGTGCTGAGGCGGATAATCGGTACGCTTATTCCCACCGAATTTCTACCAGGTTATTGGAAGATAATGACATTTTTGATAACAGACAGTCGTGGATTTTAGTGTGATTTTCGATTTAGCGAATTTTATTCTTAGTGTCTTTGAGTATTTTTATGGAGCATCCGAATTTTTATACTTACCCCTTTGCACTCGGGGCTTTTTTGGTCTGGAGCGAATTTCTTAAAGCTAACTTGAAATAATTTGACAATTTACCGTTTCAAATATAAATATCGTTACCGCTGGAATTATCAGATGGAACCGAGTAGTGAATGAGTTTCTTTTCGAGCTGTCGCGAGAGATCATGTGGTGATTGAGAGGCAGCTCTCGTGTGCAAAGGGTTAATAATTTTATATTCTCTATCTGGTTTGTTGGAGTTAGAATTTTCTTGTGGACGGAATGACCTTGTGTGTGAGAAAGTTCATGATTTTGGCAACGGACGCGTGACTCGAAAGTAATAAAGGTTTTTTAAATTTGAGAATTAAATGAAATTGCAAACAATTGTTTGAATTATGTGCTTTTCAATAGCTGGTTCGGATAATGTAGATTCGGATAAGATTGATCCAGTTTTATTTGTATATATTATAAGCGGATATAAACTTGATTTATATCTAACTGATAGTATTATCAAGCAGGTTTGTTTCTAATTGCTTTATGGGGAAGAATATTTTATGTGGAGGAAAAAAGTTTACCGGGATAAAATTTAGAGCCAACCTCTAAATTACTCTCGCCTATAATTTTAAGTGAGTCTACCTACTTTGAATTTTCTGCATGTGAAATCGTGAAAGAGATACCAGGGAAGTGTCTCAAAATGCAGAAAGAATCTTGCAAAATAAGGCATTAGTTCCTTTAAATACCCGACGGAATTTTATTTTTATAAGTGGGAGAAATATCCAGGACATTCGAATCGAGAAATTCGAAAAATACGTTACCGTTCATTTGTATCTCGATTCATTTTAAAATCTAGCTACGATCACGTATTTAATGACAGGCGGATTCTAAATGTTGGACGCTTGAACCGTTCTGACAGGAAACAAAAGTGCTTTGATTAAATTCCAAATTTATTCTTCTCGCTGTATCGGGCTGTATTAACCTTTTCGCTTTTATAAATGTAAAAAAAACGCTATTAGTCACATTTAAAATCCCTATTGTTGAACAAGTGCGTCAAACATTGATACGTGCTATATTTGTGTACCAGTATTTCTGAAAATTAAACTGTAAAGTAAATTCTTCTTAGAGTTTTTAACCCTGTCTTCATCGTGGGCGACTTAAGCCGCCGTTAGGTGTCATCGTCGAAGGAAAGGTTGGTCGTGATGTGAACCGACGGCAGTACTTTTTGTTGCTGAAAAAGTCGAGTCATATATTATGTCCGTTGCAAATCGGATTAATGAGGGTGAAAAATAATGCGTAACATATCTCCGCGACGATGACATTTTATCGCAGTCTCGTTTTATATTCCGGGATAAGGACTGAAGGTTTAAACTCACGTTTTTACTGCGTATCCTTCGTGACGAGAACTGTCTCTGCGATAATTTTTTTTTTTTTGGATCTGTTCGCTATTTTAGATTCTTTACTTCGCATTTTTCAAATCCTAACTTGCCATTCTTATTCGCAATACATCGTCGATCGTGGTTCATGGACAGTGAGAATATTTTTATTCAGGAATTCAGTAGAAATGTTTATCGTACTCAAGGTTCAAGGTTCAAGTTTGGGTTGGCACATATGTACGTTTTGCTATCTAATTGCTATCTAGATTACCATCTCAGTTCTCTTGATAGATTGTTATAAATCGTTTGATAAATTTTGTTGATAGATCGTTAGTAACGTTGCAGTAACTCTTATCGCATAAAATATGCACATTTCCATATATTTCTCTACATATAAATACACACTTTTTGAGAAATCTTCTCAACATAAGCTGATAAACCACTGCATTCGAAAACAGTAACTTTTTAAATATTTCAGCTTCAACATACAATCATCAGAGCCATATGAACGTGCCCATTGGACGTAGCTTCGCAGAGATTCTTGTCTACGGCGTGGATAAGACTTTTGTCAGGTGTCTGGAAATTCCATGTATATAACTCTAATCCATTATATCTGCAATTCCTAAAATAAAATTGATGTTATCAAATTTGATCAAATTTTCCTAAGGAGTTATACTCCATCACCGTTAGACGATACGAATCTCGAATCTATAATAAACATTTCGGCCGCGAATTTGGTGTCAGTCCGTGATTTCAACACGAACGGATAAAGCACTTATCCAGTAAAAATGTGAATTCCTGCAGAAATATAAGGTCGTGCGGCGGTGTGAAATTACAGGTTGGGATTCCTACTTTTCTATTGAAAGAGTAAACAATTTCTGTGAAATTGACTCGATCGCGTTCGTGATCGTGATCGCGTGGCGAATGATGTCATTGCGTTAAACAACAGTCAGCTTCCAAATTGCGCGGGAGATTCCGCGTCTCGCCGACGTTGAATCATGCAACGTAAATCACGAGAAGTTCTACGGGAGCTCTCAATAATGGATCTGGGACAGTGAAAAAAAATAATTCTTTATTAAGCGGACATGTCTCTCATCTTATTCCCAGAATCTTAAGCAGCTCAACGCCACAACTTTTTGGACCCTACTCACCGCCTCATTGACTTTGTATTGCGATTACAGTTGCATGAGAACATAAATCAAAGAATATACGTGATCCTGATTTAAACCGCAGGCCGTGAATCGTCGGTGCCTCAAGTCTCTCCTGCCTTCACTTGCTCTACATCTTTGTTTCTAAATTTTGTTGTTTAAAAGCACTGCAGTTTATTCATTAAGTAAATACGATAGGTGTCTCTCTAGGTACAACATAAAATAAATAAAAACTATTGTGCAAAGTTATTAAAAGTCTAATGAAGTAAAATAGTTGGACATCCAATGCACGATCTTTTGGCTGCCTGGGGTGCACAAAAGTCAAGTAATTGCTCTCAGTTCCTGATTGAAAAATGGTGTATCGTGGGTTATTTTATTGTGGACCTCAGGGAATCATTTTTAGAATGGTTGCATTATAACCAGGATGTAAGCATAAAAGCGATAGCGATCTGAAAACGTGATTGAAGTCCTCGCACCGTGACAATAACTGCCTATGATTATTAGCTGCATGTATTATATTTACGCATAAAAAAAGAATACAAGAGAGCACTATCGTATAACGATCTTTTGCGATGCTTTAGTATAATAATCGTTTAGATAGTGAATTTTGCATTGAACAGCGCAGGAAAATATATTAATAATATCGAAAGAGAGATAAAGGACACCTCCTGTTTCATTGATATCATATTTTATATTTACAACTATCATATCGATAGTAAAAAAAGACAATTAATCATAGCGAAACGTGGATGCAATGGGATAGGTAATAATGCTCCTTAAATAGTTAAGCTGAGTAGCGTTTTTAATGGAACCGCAAAGCTTGTGGATTAAGACAAAGTCCGACGACAGAATAAGAACCGTAAAAAAAAACTCAATTGATATAATACGTTTAGCACACAAGAAGAATAAACGTATTTAATAACATTTTTCTGCCATCTTTGTATTATACAAACTTATCTATTGCATATAGAGCAAACATATCGTTGAAAAATATATTTATCCTTATAATGGATCAGTACGACTTTAATAATATAGCACACTTCCCAATGTTTAAGAGATTCAATTTCTTCTTCTACGATATAGTGAAGATTAATCTCTTTATATTCCATCTTAGATAGCGCGATTAATTTTCAATGACGCTATAAATACTCGGGATTGTGTTCTATAGGCTAATAACAATTTTGAGTACGTAATTACGCCACCGTCCACATCTGCTTTTATCCTCATTAATCTCTGAGCATTAGGGCGGGCATTGGAATCAAGCTGGTGGCGGTGCGGCTTTAATTTTCGAGAGTAGAAATTTTATTATCGTGCCAGGATATGACGGGGGGCCGATTTAAACATCCTGCCTACAGTTTTGTCTTAACTGAGCTCCTGCGGCCTAATAGTGAAATCATTGTTCCGGTAACGACCACAAAGGAACGCTAAGGAAAGATACGCGGTCGCAATAATGAAGAAAAACGGATCTCATTTGCGTCCGATTCCCCGCCTCTCTGTTCCAAAATTACACACGACCACAATCGGACAATCTTTGGCAAAATCTCGCGTCTTCCTGAGAGACCCCTTTCAAAGCAGACACGTTTCTGCGCGCAATTCTTTGTGTAATTTCATTAAAAGAAGACCCCACATTCCGATAATTATCATTTTAATTTCCTGCAGCACTTTTCTTAAAGAATACATTTGCATTTACTAATTGCTTAAAGGTATGAGAGCAGATATGCTCTTTGATGCTATTACTGCTTAAGGAAGATTAAATGCTGAAGCACGTAAATAGATGAGTCCAATAATGCAATATGTGCCAATTGTTTTCTCTAAGCAAGAAGTCAACCTGGGGTGTCCCAAAATTCACGCAAGAAGCAATTTTGATACGAAAACACGGATTTATAATTGAAAATTGCAAATTTTGTATTGATTTATAAAGTATACAGTACACAGCATACATATGATATAATGCTTCTTGTTTCTTCCACATCCAGGTCTTGCAGCATTCGCTTTTTTGTTAAGACATTGAACTTCTGAAAAATATCATGTACTTGTTTTACTCGATGCTAACTGCACACTACTAACGGGTGATATAGGCACGTCGATTTGAAAGTGTTGTTGTAATTTTAAAACATACGTACAAAAAGTATTTTCATTCCTTATTACTCTATTTTCTATATTTCCTTATTATTCTTATTCTATTTTTCTATATGTAAGTCTTTCACAATTTATTCATATTATAATTACTGTTCTTTTTTTATCTAATAACTTTTGATATACTATATTAGACATACAGTAGATTTAGTACAAATTTAGCTAGTATAGATTTAAAAATCTCAATATAATCACGTCCTCTGATTCCAACTCTGTTTCTGTCCAATTTTATCTTACCTCTCGTTTTTTCCTTTAAGGTCTCTTCCTTTTCTTGCCCTATGTATCTTGTTTTCGTATACTATTGGCCCTCATTATCGTTTCCGTTTAAGCGTTCTATTACTATGTCGGCGGCGAAGGCATTTACGTCACACGATATTTGAGATAAACGAAGCAACTGAATGTAGCGGGTCAGAGAAAGTATTTTCTCGGAAAGTTTTTGCTCCGTCTGTTATCGGCAAAGGCATTCTCCCTCCTCATATAGAATTTTATTCGGGGGATCATTTGCGGCGATACTAAGAATAGAGAGTTTAATATCTTGTCTGCCAGTTACTGTCCCACCGAAACCCATCCTGGATCATAGATATCGGAAGGTATATTAAGCAACATTAGCAAGCAATTCTATATTTACCATGCAAGAATGTATCGCGAGCAAAATGCTATTTTGATGCAGTAAATTATCCGTCTAACGATCATTAAGAATACAAACGATGTCCTCGGATAAGAAAAAAGTTGAGTTAATCGTATCGTCGAAGAAAGTGACCTCCCAGAAACCAAGCAAATTTACGGAATAAGTTACGTTAATAACAGTAATTTCCTCTTACCTACGTGGCACCTAATTGATACTATAAGACAAATATGACAAGTTCAATTATATTCTATTTCTGTTTATTATGCCTTATCATTACCGTATCGATTTTTATATTAATCAACCGCATGGCGCGTTTTAAGGTTAACTACTTTTACTTTTCCTTATTTATATATTTGACATATACTGTACTTACTGCTTTTTTTATATTCATATAGTTAAGGAAGTTATTTCAGATGAGGGCCAGGGAGCAGTGTGTTAAATCATCAAGCATATTATTTCGCCTTGCTTAAATATTTAGCGCTATTAAAAAATGGAAAAAAATCCTTATCGAAAACTACTAACCATGACTACAAGTAAGAACGTAAGTAAAAAAATTAAAAACATATGAAAGCATAGCTTTGCGTATCGATCATTGCGAAGTACCGTTGCGCAAAAAAACTGCCAAATTTCCGAAGATTCGACGTCCGACCGAGACGAACAATTTGCCTTGAAATATTATGTAAAACTAATTGCCGGCCGTGGAAGCAACGATTACATACGGATACGGCACAATTACGGGAGACGATAACGGGGCAGTCGTAATGAGGGGATTACATGGAAACGAGAAACGAATTTGTAGAACCGTATGATACAATATAGCGCACCGGTGAGTATAATCATCCTGTTACTACGCGGAACATAGAATATGGCTTTCATGTCATATTCGAATAAGTGGATAAGCTCGCCCAGTGGTCGACAGGTATAACCAGGTTCGAGCATAAACCAGGTTCGCCCAACGATTCGCCTACTTTCTATTCTCTATATCCTCGAAAAATCTGTCCAAATGACCCGACGCGACTCGCTCGTCGCGAGCGTACGAAGCTTGCCAATACTACGGACAGGTATTCTATAAACGACGTTTTTCGGAGATTACAATGGACGATGGATAAATCTGGATTATTACGGACACCCCGCCTCGTTCATGTTCGAGCTCTTGGACATTTTGTCGTACGTCACTTCAAAGTGATATAAGTGTTATTAATCATTTGAATTCCTTGACTTTATCGAGATATCTAATGCAGTCAACAACGATTGTGATCGAGCTAAAGAGAGTATATTATCATCGAAATTGCGAACGAAATATTAAGGGTTACATTTCTACAAGTATTTTGAAATTCATTCCATGCCACGACTGGATTTATTAGAATTACATGAATAGTTATTATGAATACCCACGGAAAGTGTCTGTGTTTGTTTAACGGGTTAGAAGGAAACTCGTTTTAGCGAGTAATCGAAGCAGTGGCCGGGGCTTTTCATTCTGGCACGCGGATATACGACATGGATATAATATATGTTAAGCACAATCGCTTTTTCTACGCGCATTGTCGCGCATCGATCGGTTCCTCATTTATGTAATTACCGGATTGTCAATTATGTTGGCCACGTACGGTCGAGCGAGGCCGGGGAAAATATGAAAATGACCGAGTCGTACGATAAGAAATGAGCAAATCGGGCTGCTTATTATTCGAAAGAGCGGCCTCACATTTCACCGCTTTCGTTAGCGCGTCTTGCTCCGCGAATTTCGATGAAAACTCGCCCGGCCAAAGCCACGCACCTTTGTCGGCTTTCCACGGTGCATACGGGAAGTGGCAGACGCGAATTTTGGGTGTCGATCGTGCAGGGATTGGCCGTGCCTCGATCGAATCCGGAGAAAGTGGACGATGCTGCTGGCCACGTTCCAAGACGCGTTTCAAATTCGATGAAATAAGGTGTAACGAATAACGGTAATGTGGCCATATTGAATGATATTCAACTTACATGGCGAAACTATTATTACGTACATATTATGCAGGGAAAACGCCATGTGTAATACATAACCTGATTAGCATTATCTTATCCAAAATGAAGTCGCGGTCTTAAGGAGTAATAATTATTTGCTTCTTTTTTTTCATTGCTGATTATTGCTCGTCAAGACCACGACTTATATTTTTAATACGATATACGGAGCAAGAAGAATAGAAACGCTATGCCACATTATGTTATCGAATCGAGGAACATGGAATTTTCAAGGTGGATATTAAACTCACTGATCGACGATTTAAAAAAGAATGTACAACGTTGATGAATTGTACCAACGTTTATGAGCTCGTAAACCGAAAAAACGACGCATTGGAAAAGTCAATTTCCAACGAGTGTATACCAAATAATCATTCTTTGAAGTGATTTGACAGAAATATGCGGTTTAAAAGGAATAGTGCTCGGAGGATGTTCGAAATTGTACTTGAGTACTAAATTAGCTATATTAACAGCGGACATATTATACTATTCTCGCCAGACAAGACACTTTTATTACCAACGTAACGAGCACATGATCCATAACAAACTTATAATTAGTTGCGAATTTAATTATCTTAACGGTACAGGAGTATACAACTCTTCTGAAGCGGTATACATGTTCCAGTAAAACTCACATTACATTATCATATCCTAAGCGCGAAACTTCTTACTTGGCCCTAAACCTTCGGCAACTTCCATGCGCTGTTACATCGCTTATACAAACTCGCTTGCACTGTTTAATGCGCTGTTTTCCGCTTCTACAAGCCGCTTTCAACCTGGTCGAGCACGTTTCTGCGAATTCGGCCAATTTTCCTCGATTAAGAGAATCTATCTGGGAGGATATTCCAAAACTGCGCTGTTCATTTCTGGCGGAATGCCCGTCTATATATCCGGATCGTGTTTTTCGGATACCTGCCGCCACAGGTCGAGTTCATCACTCTCCTGCGAAGATCGGAAGGTGGGAGTCAGTATAAAGAGAGGAAATACTCAGTGGCGATGGTCAGTGAGTTCAGTGAGAGTGCCGTGATCCTTTTACCGATCTACCGTGAAAGTCAACTATGAAGGTACGCGCCGTAGAACACGTCGTGCTTCGAAGTAAACCGCTCCCTGAGAATTACGCGTGTAGTGTTGATCGATCCATCGATGAATTATAAAATAATCGTTGTACACCTTAATCTTAGATGCAATGTGGTTTTTTTAACAACGTATAAGAACCCAGCGGAAATTTGACGTCGCACCGACAACTCCGTGTTCGATTTTGCGATGCATTTGTGGACATTTTTCACCGATCGCACGTGAAAGATTAAATCGATATATGGATGAAAATAGCTCATTTGTGTTTTACACGTGGATAATGTAACCGTGCCTGGATTCATTGTGGTGTAGATTTTATAGTCCGTGACCAGGTCGCAATGTATCCACCGACAAGCTCCGTTAAATTACTGGCAAAGCACCACGCGAAATAAAGTGTCACGGCATCTTTATTTCTCAAAAATCAAACCTGGGATTAGTACCTTTTAATTATTCTTTAAATCGCGCGTCTGTTGAAAATGCAAACCAAGTGTGCAAACAAAATTGGAAAGGTTTTTCAAACGATATCAAAATGAAGAGGTCGTAAACAGCTCAAAGAGCAACCCTATTTATTATCTTCATTATATTCAAACTCTGCATCATCTTTTTCAATCTGCAAGATGTAGGAAATATAGAACATAAGGTAGTGGCCTAGAGGAGCGATGAGGGGAAACACTTGATTTTTCGTAACATAAATATATTTCTTCTACGGTGGCTTAAACTCGACTCTTCTCTTCGACTCTTCAAACTAAACCGCCCAAATTGGACTGTTCTCGCAGTGGTCTAGACAGTGCTCCATTCAAGCATTTTCTGATACACAGACACACATACACACACACACTTTCATACATTCAAGGGCTTAGAACACTTCAAATTCCTATACGCCTTGTATATATTTTCTTACTCTGAGACTGCATTATTCTTAAGATAAATTATTTCTATCCTACACTCGACGGCTCCCATCGTTACTCTCGCGACTCTAGGTGTGAAAAGTTCTATGCGCAATTCCGCGCACGATATAGAAAATCAAGTTCAGTGTCGGTGTCAAAGTAGAAATCTAACTTGAAGCAGGATAGTCGGTACCTACGCGCCATGGCACTTCGATAGATGCGTCGCGGTTCGCACCCACGTGAAAGTTAAACACATCTGCCGGTTACTCACCGCGAACACGTTGGCCCCAAGCTTCACGCGCCACAATGGAGAAAATTACTCTGACTTTCGTCGGGCCACTCGTGGGCTAAAGGAGCCGAGGAAGGCGTAATGCGTGGCGGAAGACATTCTCGCTTCCGCGAGAGAATGTCAGTAAGCGCTTAACCCCGGCTCGCCTTTCCTTTGAGACGGCGAATCGATCGCGAGCAAATTATTGGAAATTGGAGAATTTCGACCATCGAGCCCCTTTGCGCG
The DNA here is from genome assembly GCA_038496175.1 of Ampulex compressa. Taxonomy (NCBI): domain Eukaryota; kingdom Metazoa; phylum Arthropoda; class Insecta; order Hymenoptera; family Ampulicidae; genus Ampulex; species Ampulex compressa. Next base: position 31,230 of record JBCFXI010000967.1, read on the forward strand.
CCAAAGGTTTCTGGGCTCGAATGTCGGTCCGTACGGGGAACGATTTTCGGCTCGCACATTGGAAGAACGTCTCGTGCGATTTTCCTTCATCTTCTCACTCTCGATAGCCGACTCCTACTTTCCTCGGGTTACCGACACTTTTTTTTTTTTTTTTATACGCATGGCGATATAGATGTCTAATCTCTGCGCATGGGTAGTGGGATAATAACCACCTTCCTATCTTTCTCTCGAGAAGTAAAAGGAACTTTACTTAAAGCTTCCCCCTCGAGGATTTCTATTTAATCTTCCGCCATGATTAGAAGTAAATTGTTCCTTATCGGATGTATTAGTTTCTCTGCGCGTGAAATACTTCGCTCTTGTTCACCCCTTGTCCATACAATACAGTGTCGTGTCGTGCAAATAAGCATACGAACGTAATGATAAATTCAACAATTTATAAGCAAACGTAACGAGGCAACGAAGGAAATATATCGAAAGTAACCTAGATATGGAAAAATACGAACGATCCATATTTTCGATTTTCGATTTTCATGCCGCGAAAGGAGCAAAATGAGCCGCGCGTCCGTTGAAAGGACGGCTTTCGAAAGGATCGATCGCGACGAGCATCGTAGCTTGTTGGCCGTTTTTTAGAAACCACGGCGAATGCATGCGCTTGAGCGCCTCCAGTTTCGGTAACTGGGTCGTACGGATTCAAGTGCATTATCAAGGACGCCATAGTTACTTTCGCCCGTTCGCCAGCTCCGCTCCTTCGATAGGCACGAAAGAAGGATTTCGGAGAATTCCTCGGAATCTCCTCGAGAGCTGCAGCGCAGCAGTGTCACTGTCTTCCGCAAGCCCATTGCCGATGCACCAATTTAACGCATTAGCTATAACAAGCCGTAAAGTTCGAGATAAGCAACGTAGAAAGCATCGTCATTATCGTCGAGCGCTAACGAGTGACCGTACTTTTCTTTGGTCACAGAGCGACGGAATAACCGAAGGAACCTTCTACTCGAAAGCTACTCTGATTATAGCCAGAGTTTTTTTTTCTTCTCGTCTCGCAAAATGCACCACTGACATTGTGCTTGCTCAGGAACGTACCAAGGTAGGACAAATCTTAGGCTTTGGATCCCCCTTTTAGATGCACCCTTGAGCCAAAGCCGTGCTAGGCATCCTTAAGCTGGTGTTAGTAAGAGACAGAGATAGAGATAGGCGTTTATCTCACTCGTTGTTAAGGAGAAGTTATGGAAAAGAGTCGTGGAGGGAAGAATTGTGAGGCGTCAGCGAGAGAGCATGGAAAGATTGTGGAGGCACGGTTTATTAAAATATATCGTTCTCATTTATGTTCTTCTTTAGTAAAACCTCTTGCACGTGATATCCGTGCTGTGACGATGCATCTCGATTTACAGTGTCTCAGACGATGTAGGATACGTGATTGCAGTGAAATGTTTTGCATGAACTTACCTTTCGAACGATTGCGACGTCTGCAACTGCGAGCACGCATTTGCAAGGTCTGGTTAAGCACTTAAGCGCATTATTCCATCATTTTGCGCACTGTTCTCAGGTTAATGTGGGTGGTTGGTATACACATAGCAGATTACGCCTCAGATTAAACGTCTATTGATGAACACCTAACGTCAAACAAATCAACCAACCAACACGTGGACCGTTTTATTATCTTCTTGATGCCTAATCGTCTTGCCTGACTATTTTTACTGTTGAAAAACCATAAATCCTTCGAGGTTGCCATTTAAATTGTTTTTCTTAGCGCGAAGAATACAATGAAATACCCCAATTATAACGTCATTGGTGTGTGTCCGGTTTGTGCTGTAACACGAAAATAACTCGCACAGTGCTTTGAGCGGGTCACTCTTTTAAGAACATCATAGTATCACATTCACATTACTGATAATTTACGTATCAGCAAACTTGTTTAACCTTATAGAATAAGAGTATCTCCAATAAAGGAATGACCAAAAAGCATGGTAGCGATTCGAAAACTGCGAAAGTGATATTAATAAGAAAGGCGGAAAAAAATCTTAATGGAATCGAAACTTTGTCAGGTGCTTGAAAGTAGGAAATTCTAGAACTGAGCACGTTTCCATTTATGACTGGGACAATATCCTCGCTCGAATACTTTATAACCGGTATTTGACGCGAAGTACTGCAATATATCACATTTGAGACATCACCCGGTAAGACATTCGCGAAATACATTTGACACAAACGAGGGTGCCTTTGAATAAAGTTCGTCGACATTTTAAGAAGGAAAGTTTGACACCGCTCGCTCCTTGCTTGTAGATCAGAATTTTCATGGAGGCCGTTCTTCGCGTTGCTGTTCCCAATTGTCGGTCGTTATCGATTTCTTCTTTTCTTTTCGTTTTGACGTGACATGTGAAACCGGCGATGCTCGCAAGATCACCATTTGCCGCAGCATATACAGGGCCGACATTGTAGAATGAGACCCTCGCCGCATCGTCTCGCGTGACTTTCACCAAGAATCGCTCCACTTGCTGCATTCACGTTAATATGCCCCACGGTCGACCGATTCACAGACTTACGGAAATGTTGCAACATTTGACCGTTCTTCATTCGTAAGCCACGGTGTATCGCGATTATTTGTCGCTTTTCCGGTATACTACAAATCACTGGTCGAGTTTTAGGTGTCATGGTAATTTCACCGATGTTCACGCAATTTCAATTATTGGACCATTAGATTTAATATCCTATAACGATTTTGTATTTTTGATTCATATATATGGATCGTCTTATATATGTATATAATTACATAATAGTAATATTTCTGCTTACCTTGTATGTTATTTTACACAAAACTCTAATGCCTGTCACCAACGATTAAAATTGAATTATTAATTTGTAATAAGGTGCGCTAGGGCCGGACGTGACGTTAAGGAGATATTTATTCTACCAATCTACCAAAACCACGAGCACCGCACGACAATTATTTCTGTTAGAACGAAATGCAAAAGCGTAATAAAGCGACGACACGGTAAAACGCTCATTCATCAGGTGACAGCATCCCAAACGATGACTCGATGCATGTGCATTACTTTCGAAAGCGGACATCCCGTAACATACATCGAGACCATGACGTGATATTTTCGGAATAAAACATTTGCCCACCGGAATTCTAATAGCGCCGCAACCACTCTAGAACATCAATCCACGATCGAAAAAACGTCTATAAAAAACGATTCCAAACAAATACACGCATATCTTTCAATAACAATACCTCGTACAAGAACAACAGAATCAAATTCCACGTAACACTTACATCAACATTATCATCCTAGCCCACTAATGGACACATAATTATCACAAAATAATACTACTATAATAAAACCATAACGTTAAAAGCTAAAAAAAAGATCTCCAAAGCCTCCACAATCCTGAATCCCTTCAGCAGTGCATTTGGCACCGTTACAAATCGCGAGATGACGCAAAGCGCGAATCGAGGAGGCATCCACGTGGGAAAGATTCGCCCGTCATTCGTACCTCTCACGTTTCAGATCCCGGCAGTCTTCGTAATCGCGTGCCTCTCGACAATCGGCGTCCGCTCGGACGGCACGAAGTCCAGCCAGGAGGTTCTGTTGGATCGAGCCTCTGCCCAGCTGGAGCGCTTAGCGCCGTACCGCAGACTCGGCCACGTTCCAAGCAGCCAAGAGGCCGATCCAGGGGAGGCGGAATCAACGAGGAGACTCGAGGCTCAGAGAATAGGCCTCGAGATCTTCCAGATCCTCCCGGACGAACTGCGTAGGAACATCAGCAAGAGAATCGACGAGGGTGACGCGGAATCGTTCACGATCGACCTGCTGGCTGACCCGCGATATGCGGCCTTCATGCAGGAGAGGATAAAGAGATCGGGCTCCGGGAGCTTCGTAGGTGGATCCAGCAGCATTGTGTCTGGCATAGCGAGCGGTTTAATCGGCGGCCTTGCCAGCGCTTCGGGCGGCGCCTCGAGAGGCTCCTCGTCGAGCAGTCAACATAAGCCGGAGTACGGACCGGCGCATCCGGTAATGTATCCACTCACCCTTGATCCCGATCAATGTTCCAGCCAAACCCAAACGGACCAATGGCCATAGAGGCTACGGTTGTGCGGTGGATAGAGGCTGGGACTCCCACGCGGGAGACTCGAGTTCGAATCCTCCCAATCAACTCTGGTTTTTCCCCGTGTGATATGTATACCGTAGATCTGGTGGTTCGGAAGCCATATTGAACAGTGGGCCCTAGGCCAGATGAGCTTGGCAGTCGGTGCGGAAATTACTTTAATGAATGACCACTTTGGAGGAAATTAGTTATATTAATTCCCCAGAGCTGGATAATGTTTTAGCATTGGGTCTATGGATAGAGTCGCCTATTAAAAGTTTCTTATAAAAACTCTCAGTACAATAAGGTGTTTGTGTAAACGTGAAGGAGTTAAAGGACGTTCTTCTTCTTTTTATGATAAAGCCTCGATTTTCGCAGAACAACCGACAGAAGCTAAACTGTACATCTAATAATAAACGAATATTATGGCTGTGAAACAGTGATTATGGAAATGAAATAACGCGTATAAACTTGTCTGTATATTATGATACTTTATCTAGCTCGAGAAAAAGTGCGTACGATTTCTTCATAAAACTGAAGATCGCATTGCTTGTATAATACGATTTTCATAGGTGAAGTACAGTAATGTACATTTTCTGGATGCTACGTTTAATCCAACACGAATCGTAAATATCCCTTCACGCAACGCGTAACATCCTGGAAGGCCGTCCACGTGCATAGAAAAATGCAGGGACACCGATTCCTTTCAACGTCCCATCGTATTTTCTGTCCATTATGCACAGTAATACTGGTGCTCGCATTAAAATATCGTTAAACTCTTACAAAGTACGGAAACATCGATACACTTGTCTGGCATTAAGTATGCAAAGCTTAAATCCGCCCCACCCCTCATTCTTTGCTTTCTTCTTGGATCGGTATAATAAGCAGCTTCGAGAATTATAGGCAATCAACGTTAGCGAAGCAGGCAGGAAACATTGGTATGCCTATTAGACAGGGGGATAGGATGTGGGTCGTCGTGTAGGTTACGACTAAGGAGGGAAATCTTAGCCAGTTTTCTTCCTCTCGCGTTCCTTGCATCGACGTGGTTGATTCTTGTTTAACTCATTGCCGACCGGTATATCCTCCACACGACTTCAAATCACTCGAGGCGTTTTCTCGCATAAGCGCACACTCGATCTTTTCTAATAACGTAAATGTGTATTGAGCGTTGTTAGACGAAAAAATGACACGGCGTCGGTACAAATATTAGAAAGCGATACCAGGCGCACCGCAAATACATCCTTCACGTTTGTCGAGTACGACTTCAAAAGTGCAAGTAAATGCTTCGATTAAAGAAATGCTTTTGTTAGCTTCAAGGTCCAGATGCTTGCTCAAGCGAATACCGCTTGAAAATCGCTTTGAGATCATTTTGATTTATCGCGATCGATCCTTTCGACTTCTAAGCGCATCGAATGTTAGTCTGTAACGTTTAAGATTATAAAAAACGATGAAAGTAGAGACTAAAACGGGGAATTCCAAAGGCGTCTTCGTTTGATCGTAAAGCTCCACTTTCTCGTTTTTCTAGAATCGGGAAAATGACAGGCAATACCGAAACAAGGTCAAAGTAGATCAGTAGCGCAGAGCACCGGAGTGTGTGCACCAGCAATTGACTATTATTCAACCTATTTTTAAATCGTAATGACCACCTTGTGTGGGAATAAAATCTTGAAAGTCGCTGATACGAGCCAAAGCAGGTCACTTATGAAGTACAATAGTTTCATCGTGTTGTACTAGGACTCCCGAAATCGACTTCCTTTTCGTATCTGTCTTGCACGGTCCTCCTTGTCTCATTTTAAGTAATATGATTCTTACGTGTATACATATACATCATTATTTGCATCGTCAAATACCGATTATTCCACGATATTCGATCTAGAAAGTAACCTCGATTTTGCACGTTTGGCTTTTAATCGACAGAGTATTTCTTTCTATTCTTTCAATGGAAAGAATATTAGACATGGATCATTCTTTGAGGAGTTGAAAGCGAGCGCTTCGTAACGTTTGATTAGGCAGGGTAAACATAAGATACAATTTATTTAATAAGAGCGCCGAAGCCAGACGTTCAATCCGTAGAATTTTTTGTAATACCAAAAGTGGGTCGTTCTACGATATTCGAATGTATTCCTTTAATTTCACATTATTACTGTGTAACAATCCCAAATTGTGAAGAATGTTATGCGACAAATACACAATTTCGGATTATTACATGTTATATATAATTGTATAAATTTCGATTAATTAAGACATTTCAGCTCCAATAAAACTCTATCGCCCGCTAAACTTTCGTTTACCATGTATTAAATATTTCTGATCTTTCGAGTATCGTAATACACACTACGATATGTAAATTAATGGCCACTTCGTGTATGCCAACATTAAAATGAAAGATAACGAATGATGAATTAAAAATCCAAATTGACATTAAACTAATAAATCTTTTTGCGCGAAAAACCAAATTGTATTAAGAAAAAGACATAGAAAAAATGGTCCCTTGAGTGGCTGGAGCGGGATAAATGCTCATTACAGTGGATATTGATCACTACCAATACACTTTAGAATGTGTTGATTAATGGCCACTTCGTGTATGCTATAATTAAAATGAAAGGTGACAAATTAAAAATCCAATTCAATATTAAACTAATAAATCTTTTTGCGTGCGAAAACCAGATTTTATTAAGAAAAAGACGTGGGAAAAATGGACCGTTTAGTGGCTGGAGCGGGTATACAAATGCTCGTTTAGTGAATAATACGGTTTACAATGTTCGAGCATTTTCAGGGCATGCCACGGTGTGTTTAATCGTCTTTATTGATTTTCAACAGTACGAAGACAAAACGTTCGACGTGTGGGATTTCAAGAAGGCGATCTTTAATACGGTGGTCCAGGCCATAAAGGCCATAAGCGGTGGCGTAATTGCACTGAAGGGCCAGATCATCAAAGGTAGTGGATTACTGATCTCCACCAAAGGCAGAATCATTAGCACGACGGGAGACGCCATTTCGTCCCTCGGACGCCAAATTGCCGGCAGCGCAGTTTTGCATCCACCTAAATATTACGGGCATCCGGGTTATAGTTACGATCACCCTCCCGTGGAGAACGATGGTAATTACTTCTGACTTTATTTTAACTGCACGTAAAACGCGGCTAAACATCCTCGCGTTCGTATTATGAAAACGAGAAGGCACTGCTGCTTTTTCCAAAACGTAGGTAACCGTACTAGCCGTAATTTAAATGGATCACGAAGCGTGGATATTCTAGTATTAGCGTTAAAGATAATAGAGAGTATCGCCAAACATGGTGGTGAAAGTTAAGAGGATGCAAAACTACCTGAAATGTTTAGATTGTTTCGATATAAGCAACGAGCTTGTAATAACACAAATATTAGATTTGTACTCGAGCCAATCATACGAGCATGATAACAATTTTGATGAAGTGTTCACCTAGAGGCTAAGACGTTTTATATAATATAGTATAATGTTGGTTGAACTTTTGTAACAAAAATTGAGTGACATGTTAAAATTAAAGTAAGGTTTAAAACTTGCAACAAATTGGTACAGTCGCATCAGTATTATAGCGCAACTTTTTCAACAGCGATATATGTGTCTTGAAAATCGAACGCACAAATATCAGAGCACGTACCTAATTTCCTGAATACTCGGCGATCCGATTTCTCGTGGCTATGAAAAAGCAATAACTAACGCACCAGTAATCGTCGTTCTTCCTAGCGCGTGATCTAGATCCATCAAAATCCGTTTTATTCCCCTCTCATTAACGACGAGTACGCTATAAAAGCTTTTACCCTTTTTTCGGGAAAGCATGCACGCGCGCTTCATTAAAAAAAACTCAGTTTTTGCTAACAACACGTAACGTGGCGAAAGGCAAACTATTCACCAGATCAGAACTCCTGGACAATACGGAGAAAAGCGTGGACGCAAAAAATAATATAAGAAACATGCAAAAAAAGCAATACTCCCAAGATAGCTTTCATAAAGTCCGATTGTTACTTGCGACAAGCTTGCCTCGAGAAGGCAATGGTTAATTAATCGCCTTTGTCTCAAGGGCGCCCATTGAATTGGCCCATGATTGTTCGTAACATGATTTTTCTGAAACAATAGGCCACGATCACGCGTACGAAGGTCATCCACCAAGCTTAGAGGGACATCCTGGCTCGGACAACAGTGGATACTCTAGCTACTCGTCCCCATCACACGGTAGGGATCTCTATAACCTACACACCCTTCGACTAAACTTCGTTATCAACTTCTTCGACTTCATTTCTCTTCGAGAGTTGCAACTCTTGTGGTGCCCAGTACATATGCTGCGCAGCCTACGCTTGGCTTATGACGCTTAATGTCCTGATAATCCGTGTGGTTATCTTTAAGTGCGTGCAATCGCATCGAGATCGACTGCACTCTGTAGTTAACATGTATTATTTCGAAAGCCTGATGATAACTTTAATGGCTTCTAATTGTAATTGTAATTATCAGATAATCCAATGTGGAAGATTCTTGATTTCTCGTAGAGCATTAAGCATGTCTTTTATTACACAAAATTTGTCCAATGTTACGTTCCCTTGGGCGTGTTTAGTTCCAATTGGTAAATTACCTGAAACGAATGAGAGAAATATAAAAAAAAAGATGCAGGCTGTGTTAATAATGTTAAAGTGTTAATGATCTCGAAGAATCAAAGAAGTGAAACAGGCATTTGTCTTTTCGAAGGTTGAAACTGTCTCTGCAAATCATTAATCTTTTGGGGCATCTTAACTTGGTTATAAAGATCAGATGTCACAATGCGCGTCGACGTCAGTACATTGGAAATCCAATTAATATCCAACGTCAGTGATTAACATTCCACTAATTTCGAGTTTTCTCCTGGTGTCTCTCCGGTATCGGTGACCTTCTGTAATTTATCCTGAACTACGCTCAGAGCGACAGCGCTTATCTTTCGTGCTGCCCTCCGAATCTGCCTTCAAATTAACGATTTCTGTAACACGTTTTATCTCTTACTCTCCAATTTCTGCTTTCGAGGATCAAAGAGTGGAGAATTATGCATAGACATCGTTCTATTCCGTTGAATTTTGTCTGTTTAAATTCAGGATCCTCCTCATCCAGTCGTCTTGCCTTATTCACCTTTCGGTGTATTATAAACTTTCTTGTAACACACTTTCCCCGAATCTTCTGGAATAATCGCATACAAATAGTCATCGGTGTAATATATGCGATCGACGAAACTCGGATTCCACGATCTGAACCCAAGTTTCGTGGAACAAAATGCGGGAGGTATTGAATAATCATCTTGGCGAAACATTACGCGTAAAAGTGAAAGCGATTTCTTCCTTTTCGGCTAAATATTACGGGTCCAAATCACTTTCATAATCGTATATCGTTCTTATATATTTTCATCATGAAATTTTATTGCTATGTTAATGCATTCATATTTATGCATCCCTATATTTATCGAGCGCACCGTATACAATTTTCTGAAAAAGAAAAGAAAAGTGCAACAAAGAAAACGAATACACTCAATTCTGTTTTTACGCAATTTTGATTTAACACGAATTAGGAAACAGATTTAATTGTCTTTATACACGATTCATTTTGATTTAACACGCTCGACCCAAATTCTAAGAAGAAAGTTTTGCTTTACTTTTATTTTTATAACTGCGACATTGGAGATATGTTTTTAAACGCTTTTTTTTTACTCGTATTTTTCGAGAACCTATCTATCGTGTAAAAACAGAATTAGATGTAGATATATACTTTCTCCTCATTTTTCAATCGCTCCTATACTTTAACCACAATATTTCCAGTCGTAAATTAATAATATCCTTAAGAACAAAAATTAATTTCTCAACTGTCGCCACCTAGAAAAAGTACCCAAATCCTCAAAAAATCGTACCACGTCAAATAAAACCAGGGCGTCCAAAGATCGCACCAGCCAAAAACGCTAAATCAACGATCCATCGTACTCCGCAGACACGTCTCACTCTGGAAACCACTAAAAAGAATAACAGCAACGCTTCTAACTCTGGAAATAACTCGAAAAGCCCACGTCTCCCCGCGGGCCCTCTAATCCCCCCACAGTCGTCTCGCTGTTAACAGAAGACTAACCTTCAGTCCAAACACGATAACCAGTAGACCAGACTGACAGACGTCACGTTTACAGACGAAGATGATCACACGGGCCTCCTGATCGTCAAACCGGACTCGAACGATCATCACCCGGACGAGGACTCACGGAAGCCAAACCTGGCGCTGCTCGAGGAGAGTTTCGGGGGGCCGGCGCACGAATACGACAAGAAAGTGGTCCCTAGCACGAACGAGGGCAGCAACAACGTCGACTCTCATTTCCCTCTCGAGCATCCGCCTCCGAGTTTCGACTCCTCGAATTACTACTCGTACGACTCGAGCGGCAAACAGCCGCAGGAGTACCCCGCTTATCCACCCCTGGACACCGTCCATTCCACGGACCAGGGTAACCACCTGTCCATCCAGCAGAGCGTCGAGTACCCGCCCGTGCACGTGAACCAAATCCAATACTCCATGCCGCACGGCCCAGAGGCGTCCGTTGACAGCGCGCCCAACGACCTCTCCCTCTTCTCGAGTGTCTCCATTGGGGTAGGACAGGAGCACCTCAAGCTACCCACTATCGATGCCATCTCCGGTGCGGAGTTCGTGAAGCTTCAGCCGCAGCTGAACCTCCAGGCTCAGCCGCAGGTGAATCTTCAGAGTATGCACAGCTTTCCCGGGGTCTATGGCCACCAGGGTTCCCCCAGCTTGCCCGTGCTGCAGCCACGGCCCGCGCACTACTGGCAGAACCGGGGTGTGCTGCCGCTGGGCTCGAATTTGGAGATTCAGAGTTTGGTCCGTAGGAGAAGTGGCCTCCAGAGGAGGAGGTTCGTCGACCGTCCGAGCTCGTCCTTCAGGAATACGAGGCTCCGCCCGGTTTAGGGAGAATCGTATCCGCGGTCTTGTAGGCCGCCTGCAGGTAAAGCTGGGTTCATTGAGCGTGGGATGTTCTCGCGGAGAACCGAGGGCTGGGCCGACGGAGGATCGTTTCTGTGGGATTAGTGATTCGAGATAGATGAGTGATGGAGGGCCGTAATGCGCTTGGGAATTCGATATTGTACGCAGAGGAATATGGTTTTTACGTTGGATCTTTGTGAGGATTAAAAGGGGATTGATTTTTTTTATTCGTGCTTGAGGAAATGGTAGGTTTGAAAGGCTACTCATCGTGTTTCCTGAATTTTTACTTATATTAGCATACGCACAATGTTTCATACGTATATCACAATAAGGGATCCTATGTGATTGGCATTGTCTTTTGGTACCGGAAATTGAATGTATTGACGAAGCGGTAGCTATTACCATTATCCTAAAAATGGAAAAATTCAAAGCTCTTCTTTGGTAAAAATATACAGGTAAAAATGCAAATTAGAGACTCTACTACAATCGAGATTCTTAAAATACCGTAGATCTATATTTATATAAATTTAATTTATTTCCTATAGATTTATGAAGAATGTAACTAATTGCTGGACACTGTTGCAAATATAAAAATCAATTTTCTAACCAGTAAATTTATGCAATGATACGATTCAGAGATAGTTCTCCTTTACTGGTTAGAAGTCATGCTTTACATTGGACGCTTTCTTTACTAAGAGAAGGCGACAAAGCATACGTAAAAATTTGAAGGACCCTGCGGGCAGGAGGCTTGGAAAGTTCGTATAACTTTCGATTTTTATTACGAAGAAAGGGGCACTGCCTCGAGTAAGAGTGGTCCCCACGAGGCGAAAGTTTATTTACCTTAGCATTGCTCCGGGATATAAAAACTTCTCTCTTGGGAGAAAATAAGTATATATTAAAATTTTGTAAAGGCACGAACCAAGACGTTCGGATAAACGAAAGGTCAAAGGAATCGTCCCATCGATCTCTGAATATCTTTAACTTTATTATTATACGATTTAAATAAATGAAAGTCATATGAAACCGATAACATCCTTTAATCGAATGCATATAATGAGCTTTAAAACAAATATAATTATATATAAAATATATATTACATTATAATTATATATTATATTTAAAGCGCGCATAAAAAGAACGTGAGATAGTTGGTAATAAACTCGGTTAAACGACGCCATTAAAATTAAAGTAAGTATCTCGTAAGCTGACGGGCGTAAAATATAATATCTTAAATCGCGCCAAGCGGAAAAATATTTAAAATCTATTTGTTTTCGAATAAAGAGAACAAAATTTGTTAAGATGCGTTGCAATTAAAATATTCAGAAAGTAATTACATCGATGTACATATTAGATGCACATTTTCTTCATTTCTCAGCATTACTGCGTTTCGAATATCGTTGAATTGATTTCAAGCCTTAAAACTTAACGCCGACATTGTATTTTATATCGATTTTCCAATGGTGATCAGGAACTGGATGTTTCGATAGTAATTTGTCAAAAATTTGGTTATATAGCTTTACCAGCAATTAATCTTCTATATTACATGGCACTTCAATCAAGAATTTAATGAAGTCTAGTATATCTAGTTAATAAACTCTCTAAGCCCTTCAAAAGCACCGTGTCAGTTAAGGGCATGGAGAGTTAATTAATGTCGCAAGGTAGACTTTTTATTAGTAGAACATTTCGTGGAAAATACCATTTTGTTCGCCCTTTATTATTACAAGCCTTCCAAATTAAAGGAGCGCAGGAAAAAGAGTTTTAATATATCTCCAGTAAAACGAATCTACGAAAAGCAACACACACTCGTTACCCCACTTATTTATAATACACATATACAGCAAAGATTACAAGATCAAAGAAAAAAACTACCTAACGCAAATTACAATGAAAACCAGTTTAATCCACGTTGAATTTTCGATCTTATTACCATTATAAATTAACTTAGTTCCATGTTTCGTTATCAATCACGGCACATCTAAAATCGTGATTGCTAATGAGCACGCACCGCGTCTAGACTAAACTCTCATAAAACGAAAAGCAGCCAGTATGGGATAACCATCTTGAGGAATTCTTCACGCGAAAGAATAGAGACAATTTATAGCTTCTCCATCGCAGACTGGAATAGGAACTCACTAGAGAAGTTGAATAATTTTCACCCACGCACATCGTACAACAGTTTCCGCGTGGATGTAATTAATTCACTTACCTTTGCAAACGTCGATCCGAATAACGCCCACGGTGGCAACTGCTAGGGACGAATGCACAATGAACCAGATGCACTCAAGCTCACATCCAGTTTGTTTATCTGTTGCAGTGGTTTATACATACGCGTACTACCCGCAGGTGAATGGATACAGGCGCCACAGGTTCTTCGGCGGCTACGGCCTTTGAGTGCGTTCGTTTCCACTTCTACCAGAACTGGGGTGACCGTAAGGGATCGAAACAGCCCTCGATCGGGCTGAACTTAAGTGAAATAGCGCGGTACATCGGCGAGAAACTGTAAAATATCCGTGGTACGTGTGTCCATCGTTGGGGGGGACCAAAAAGCACCGTCGTTCTTCGCGTCAGGAAAATTAATGGGTGATGGTTTTCGAGAATGTAAATCAGTTTGGCGAGGAAAGTGAGAGGGTGAAAAAGACGGGAGGACTCTGCTATATCGGTTTACATTTGAACTTTCTCCGAATCTATCGTCGCGACCGAATACGCTTGTTGAAAATTCATAAAGCCATAAACGACAGTTTGTTCGTAATACTCATCGATTGTTTGTAAATATTATACACCTTTGATTCTCATTACTCGCAGAATTAATGCGTAGTTTTAGTGTGTCGACGTGTAGTTTGAATGGTACGCGTTTCTCATGCGTCATTAGCAAAGCTGGTTTAAACACGGTTGGATCAGGAAGTGAATTTGATTGCGTGTTGCACGGTAGACACTTGCTACGTTTAAATATAAATCCCAAACCTACGACTTGGACTTTAAGTTAAATTGTAATTGTAAGCAGGCCATTTTCATTCAAGTTTCACAGCGCAGCTTATTTTGGGTCCCCCTAAGAATTTTGTGTATACATACGTGTGTGTCAGTGCGTGTTTGGATCAGCAAAGAAGGATCGTCGACTTAGCTAAGACTAAGTCTGGTGTCTTCGACCAGCGTAGAAATTGTTTTGTAAATGACCATATTTTGTGATAAAAATCTAATTTGGATAGATATTGCGCGTCATTTATTTCACCCACGGGTACGATGCAAAACTGCGTTTAATACACTTACCCTAAATATCACAGATGCGTTTCCTGTTAAAACGTACCTTGTAAAATTGCTACATCGCCTGTAACAATATTGGCATTATTATTTGATTCGCATGCACAACATTTTCGTTAAATTCGGCTGCGCTGATTATAAACATTGGATTGTAATACAATGAGATTCAATACCAGCCGAAAGCATATACGATTCAATGATATGGTTTATAAAATACGAAAGGTATTTATACTCAGTTCCCGGTAGTAATATTTTATTAAAATTTGATTTATTTGAGGGGGCTTGAGCTTTCCGTTGCAAGCTTAATTCGGAAATTTGTATGTACACGGAATGAAAAATTCATTCTTATTAATAACACGAGTATGATCTTTATTGCGTTACTTAACATTGTTGGACAATGAATGAGGAAAGGCGTCGTAAAGCGGCATCTGGCAACTAAAAGTCAAACGTCTTCAAGCTGCACACACTCCGTCGCGAGTGCATTTACCTTCTATTTTCTGCACAGCACGTTCCCTGCCCCGGTAAATTACATTTTACACGATACACGACATTTTAACATATGAATTAATAAGTTGTGAAAAACATTTTTATAGTGTAACAGAGGTTTTAACCTGCTATCAATACCGGATATACACCATTAAGTAATACTTATAATTTTTAATACTGATTTCCTATTCTTCAATCACAATCTTTAAGTAAAATAAATATCGACGTATTGTCACATTTTAACGCTAACATGACTTCTTTTGCTATATAAAAGTATTCTCATATTAAATTTAATACTAGTCAAGCATAAATTTTGTTAACACGATAAAATTTATTTCGTAACTCGTTGTTCTCCTCTCTTCAATTTGCTCGCGTATTGCAGGTGGCTAAGTCCTATCCATTTAAGGGCGCAGTGCTCTACAAGACCATTTCATCATCAATTTAAACATTATTTCAATTTGACATGGTTCACTATGTCCGAAAATAAACTTTTGTCCAAGTGCAACTAAATGTTTTTCAACAAAATTTGACAGATACTACAATATTAACCTACTAACACATTACGATAGACATTAGATTTTATTTTGAGTTCATTTTAATTTACATACCTAGATAACTAGCTGGATTTCTTTGACAGATATTTGCGTCCCTCGTATATTCAAATGGTGCAATAATTTCAAAGAAATGCCCGACATATTTTCAGTTTTACTGCTTACTGTATTCTAACGGCAATTAGTGGCTGTGCACGCTATTTAATTTCTATCGCTGCAATAAACGTTGGGACGCGGGAGCGGAATGCAAGTCACAGTTGAATTCCTTTATAATGCGCCTCCGTATTTTACATTTTTATTTTCTCCCTGGCAAGGGATACGAGCAACAAGCTCGCAGTCACGGCAAAGCTAAATTATGTGCATAAAAAAAATATCTCGGTTTGCACGGGGTAGTGCACCCTAACTGCTGGAAATACGAGCTACCTGATGACATAAGTACATTAGGATCGCTACCACGTAACAAGACAAAATGTGATAAATTAGAAAATTTGCTGCAATTAAATTTCTCATTGCATAAAGTCTTGGTTATTAAGATTATCCTATAATACCGTCTATTATCATTAATTTCGTACTCCAGTTAATTTATATGTATTCGTTTTTTACGAGGTTTTTGTTCAATTTATAAAAATTGATTTATTCAATAATAATTGTTTCATTAATAAAATTTGATCATAACTGTTTCCGCAAGCACAGTACATCTTATGATTGGCTGTATGTCAGTTAGTATCACAGATGTGCTGAAAAATAATGGGTTCATCCTTTTCGACTGTGTATATACAGGGTGAATCGCCTAAAATTTGCATCCTAAATATTTAGAAAGGTGCTTTTCTTATGCATTTTCCAGAGGCCTCGAAGTAGCAGAACATACACAGATTTTCAGACGTTTGGCTATAATACAATTCTGTGAAAATCGTAAATCCAATAGTGCCTTCCATTTCAGAAATTTGTGCGTTGCAAATATTCCGTCATTCTCCCTCTATAAGCGGAGATGTACAAAGTCCACGATGAGTCCCTATTACGAAGTCTTCTGATCAGCTTTCCTACTAGTATTCATCATAACTCGCATTATTTACAGAGGTACGTCGTACTAAGAAACACGCTTGAGTCGTAAAACTCGTTGGACGATTTAGATGCTCCCCTTTCCTCCTCGAGTGGACTCAAACGTAAAGTACATACGTGCAAAGAGCCAACTCGCTTCGCATACCATAACTCACGATGTTGTTTGCCAAACTGAGTAGAACTAACGGGGAAAGGCGCTACTATTCAGTTAGGCAACCTAATTGGATCGAATGAAATGCGATTCGAACATGTTCCTGAATTTTCTCGGACTGATACCCAGCACTTTCTTCTTAATCATTCTCATCTCGGCATAGTTACAAAGTGATATCGGCACTTTCAGCGAGGTGAATTAATTTGAAACGTCCGCAATCATTAGTTGCGCATTATTAATACGTACAGAACCAGTATTCATTGCTCGTTTGATCAAGTAATAGGCTATGAGAAAGCGATTTATGTGCCATAGAAGCATTTGGCGGAAAAGTGGAACAAAATTCGGACGTGCGTGCACGAGTCTCTGAGTTTCTGTTTATTTCTCTATATAGGTGTTCCTATATTTCAAGAAACGTGTCCGGTAGTCATACAAATAAGAATATAAATTTCATTAGTGATCTTGTATCGGGCAGATAACGATAATATAAATATTCTTATTATGAATATTACGTCAATACGCCACTGGTCTGCGGAAAAGATTAATATTAAATGTTATTCATTTTTCGAATGTTCTGTTTATATCCTTAGAATCAATGAGAGAAGACCGCTTACGTGAATCGCTCTACGTATGCCCTGTATTTAAACCTCAGTTTCTACGGTGTATTTTTCCCTATTCGTCACTTTCAAAATTCCACTGTCATAGAACCGCTATCGTCTTCTTTGACAAAGAGAAATCAGCAAAGACTTGAGGCAAACTGGATTAAGCAGGAAGTAAAATGAGAGCTAAAGTGCGTGTTAGAATCGTATCATATATGAAATAACACGGAAACATGTTTCTCTTCGTGCGAGGATACAAGGCAACTTTCCCAGCTGGATGGTATTCAAAAAAGAGATCCATTTGCATTGATCAAACGTTACAGAATCGAATACAGTGTACCCTACAAAACCTGATATTCCACAAGCGCGATCAGTTATATCAACTCGCAATATAAACAAAACTCGTGGACTTAAGAAGTCGATACAGAAACCATTATTATGTATATAAGAGATAAGAAATAGATTGTTTAAAAAATGCAATTCAAGGAAAATCCACTTTAAGACTCAAATGCAGTACTAGAAATAGAATGTTTTGTGCAAAAGTAAAAAATTGTAGTAATTAGCTTCGTGTGCAGTCTTTCAAGCACGTAAAGAAGATAAATAATAACCGAATTACGTCGCAAACATTCGTTTTACAACATTGGCACATAAAAATATTGTACTCGATACAATGATGAAGCCATCCATCCTGAATATCTATAAGTGACAGACGGATTAAATGAACGTCTGGGTCGATACTCTCTATTAACAACGCATAAAGATTCAGGAAACCTGTTCCATCGGTATCCTAGATAATACATATGGTAAACAAGTAGTAAAACCGCTGGTTTTCCATTCAGCATCCTTCCTCGACAAGGTACTGGTTTAACGAACGACGTTCACGAAATAAATCGTCCGGAGCAACGTCCTCCCTCGATCTCCTTCCGTCAAGTATTACGCAGGGTACAATGAACTTCATCCCATACGAGTGAAACGCGTTACGATACATCGATGCTATAATTAAAAATCATTATTTTCGCTCAACTAAGCTCCATCTAAAAGATCGACAAATCGTATCAACCGCGATACGTGATAAATTCTTCGTCTCGATGCGTTTACATCGGTCAGAGCATTCAGTGTGTAGGCGAGAGTTGCCAAAATCGTACTGTCTAAGGGATTTTTTATATATCTATTGAACAACAGAAAATTTTACTAAAATCGTGTATAATCGTTGGTAATTATACTTTTATCTCTGCAGGAACATATCGTACTGGTACGATTTAAGAGCTCGAATCGCGCTACGATTCAAGAAACTAAGCGAACCGATAGCAATATCGTTTATCCAATCCAAAAATGATATAAATTATATTATAAACTTACTATAAAGATGGTATATTAAATGTATTTCAAAGAAAACACGAAATGTATTAAACAATTATTATATAATTGTTATTATATATCTAATTGAAGTTTATTATTATATTTGACATTTTTAATTATTATATTTATTATTATTATATAATTATTATATTATTAATTGAAATTTATTATTATATAATTGAAGTCCGTCTTACTAATAATTGGTCAAAATTATATCAAACTTGTTTGAAATCTTCCGGTTTCGACAAGTTGACGCGAAATCAATCGAGATAACACAAATTGTGTTATATCACTTGTTTTATATTACTGCTCCATACATCCTTCATACTTTTACTACTACAAGTCGCAAACATTAATCGGTTATCAACAAAAAATGAGCCGGTACGATTTAAGTGACCAGTACGCATTAAGCAACTCTCCCCTACTCTCGTTTATTATGCAATCATCGTATTATCATTTTGCGCGACATGTCTGTCGCCCTTGTCAGTAGCGAAGAGAACGCAAAAAATACATCAACAAAGCCTCCGAGGATTCACCGTGCGAGGAATAAAAACTGAGTAACGCTGCAGAGGATAAACAATAAACCCCGTCGACTCTGTACGTCAGTTACGAATTCGTGCACCACCGAAGAATATACTGGGTCACTGGATCGCACATGTGCTCATGTGCGTGTTTGCGTACACCAGTCTGCCCACTCCACCGAGGAAATTCAGTGCCAGGATATGGAGAGAAACGGAGTTTGACTGGTCGATCGATCCATCGATCTGTCGACTCGGAAGCGAAGGCCCGCGCTGCGATTCCGAGCTGACTTCTACGGTTCCTTTTTTTTTACCCTGTATCGCCGATGATATCGATGAAACACAGCCGAAACTCTATCATGAACGATCGAAGATTCATAGTAAGTAAAACTTAGGTTTCTTGTCGTTAAAGAGAGTACACTATCAGGGTAAGACAAAACACGTGTATTAATCCGCCGATGCTACTAATCGACGAAATATGAAGGAGCACGGTAAGTACAACCAATTATCAACCAATAAAAGTCTCTGCTTAGCACATGTATAAAAAGTAGTAAAATACTGTCAAAAGTCTAGACTTAAAAAAAAGTGTTATAATATAATAATACTTCCACGGACAAAAGTAGAGTAATATTAACACTATTCCTACCAGCCATTTTCCAGACAGATTTAAGTGTACTAAATATATCCTTACAGAAAAAGAGGACGAAGGAAAAATGTGAATAAATTAATTTATCGATCCGTACGCAGGGAGAAAATCATGAAAAATCTCAGAAGCGAACGCGCCTCAAAGTTCTACGATTTTTCAAAGAAATCACTGACCGCTCATTTGACCGGACGTGGTAGGAATAGTGTTAAAAAACGATTATGAATTCTACAAAGGTACCAGCATAGCTCAAGAATCTCGCATAATAAACGATAAATTTACCATAATACAAAATTCATCACAGGTACTTTACCATGAGAAAAAACAAAAGCGTTATTCGAAGTTTCAAGCTCCTGATGAAGGAGCGAAGGTAGAAAAAACCTACGAAAGGTGCGAAAGCCACAGAGCCCCTGCATCCCGATCTCGAAGTCCCAAACTTACAACGAGAAGTTCCCTATCGTAAGGGCGACTTTTTGTCGATCTACGTCGAGAAGTCTTCCTGCAGTTGCGCCAAAGCCCGCAACTTTTCCTCCTCGATGCCGCCAGCCATCGGCAGCTGTTATCCGCGGCCGAAGTAGGGGGCACGTTTCGGACTTCGATGATACGTTCGCCGGTTGCGAGTATAAATGAAGGACAATGACCTAATTGCGTGCAGAACACGCGGTGCTTCCTCAACGGCCGATCTTCAGCTTGGAGTAGCTGTACCCGATTCTTCGCGGCCGTCAAGCCGGACTTCCAGCTCCGCCAGTGGAAGCGCGGCTGCGGATACGCATCTTCATCTAGACGCTGAAAAATAGGATCATGAAGGTAAGACGCCGAATTTTTCCGAGCCATCCTGATTGCAGTCTTTTGTATCAGTCAGCCAACCGAATGGGTAGATCTGCTCGCTTTAAAGTAAGTCTCTGGCGCACGCGATTGGCTAAGAGTTAAACAAACATCGCTGCGATTGGATAAGATTAATAGCGCGGTAAGTAGGTGGAAATTAGCATATGTTTCCTCGCTTTTGGCGCGGTTTTGTAATCGATGGTCGTTTGTTCTATGATTATTCGTGGGTTGCTGCGAACGTAAGATTACTCGTTCTATGATTATTCGTGGGTTGGTGAACGTGAGATGGATTGAGGGACTAGCCGTTTTAAAGCACTTTTTTTTATAACGATCGTTATGTTTATATAATTTGTTAGCAGTTTCTGCGCGTGTACGTATATTACATGAATTGTGATATTTTTTTGGTGCTGCGTTTGTTTACAGGATGACTATTATAATGCATGTATTGGTTACTACGGTTTATATATTTACTTATCGCGTAATATATTCTGCGTGATTGTTGGAAATATTCGAAGTTTCGTTATGACTGAAAAGCGCGAGCAATAGACAGAAACGTGTTTCGCGATACGATAAGTAAACATATAAAGAAAGTCACGTAACACTTTGATTCGAGTAATATATAAACTCTAGTTTTACGTATCCTTCCAATCAACGTTTTTCTTAATAACACTGCATGTCTACTATCATAAAAAAATACGCATCCAAAACAAACCACGGAAACTATCGTTCGCCAGACATTCTACAAAGTTGAGTGCACGTTATATTTAGAATCCAAACACAAAAATAAACAAAATCAAAATACAAAAGCTTTTAATATAATATATCCGCCGACACTCTCTGCACTTGATAATTGCACCATGCATTATACCACTCATCAATTTCCATTGTTTTCCACATACCTTCAACCAACCATGGACTTTAACAAAACCCAGATGACAATCACAAAACTAACGGTCCCAAGATTACCTACAGCTCGAGCTTATTGTTATTTAAAAATCCCCTCGATCCAAAGATCGGTCCGTAAATTCCTGCTGATCAGCCAGGATGCTAGGAAGGCGACGTGTCCCGCGAAAGCGTAAAGACATTTTAATTTATCCGCTAACTCATCGTCGAGTCGTGGCATAACCAAGGGAAACGCAACGGTTCGCGTCGCGGTCGATGTTTCTAATGCGTGCGGCCGGACGATAATTTCCACGCGGCAGCATTTCCTTTTCGACCTCCTCCGGCTTTTCCGTGCCGATGTGGCACATCGTCCCACTTTACTGACGCTTCTCTCTTGAGTTTCATTCGGTCGAGCGTAATCCGCGACACCGGTGCGTCCGCATCGTCGAAAGAGAGAGCAAAACACGATGCACGTGTCGATATGCGGTACCGTAAGCACCGAGATATGACTTAGGCCCGAGCTTCCGGTTTTGAGTGGCCCGCTAATCGCCCGGAATACGTGCCACGATCCATCGGTACCGATCGGCGTCGATCGACCAGCGGCTGAATCGATAGCAGGCCGACGATTGTGCAAGAGGCGATTACGAATACGAGAAGAGCGCCCAAAGTGTCTGTCTTGACACCTTTATCCAAGTCGTGATATTTATCGTTTCGAAATGAAACTAACTGTAATACACGATTCACTTGTAACGTTGATAACACAGTCTTTATTAATAATAACGCTGATAACACTTTATTCTTAAATTGAGTCTTTATTAATAATGTATGGCAATCGTGTTTCGGGATGTTGAGAACTTGCTCCTTGGAGTAAGCTTCATTTTTGTGGTGTTTTTAATATAATAATAACGGTCAATGTGTTTCGAGTTTGGGAGAATTATGTATCTTTTGAAACGTTTTATTATACCGAAGAATAAATGTTACGATTGCTCGTGAACAGTGGTGATTACAAGATATCCATCGGTTTTACGTACGGTGCCTTGTAACGCGATTGCTCGAATCTCAGATCTGGAAGCCTGTCGATAAAAGCAGTATATGAATAAAAATGATTTTAGACTTGAAAGCAGCCGTGAGAGATGTAACCTCAACGCAAGTAACAGATAGTGTAACATTGTATAGGCAACGTGTTTCCACATTACGATGTAAATTCGAGCAGTGATACTTCCTTGACGAGGCAACGTTTGAGTTGCAAATATGGGCAGACCGCGCGACCGAGAGCGCGTCTATTGACAAGACCTCAACATTGGGTTCCCGTTGCTTAATAAAACATGCAAATAAACCAACCGCCTTGTATTGGCAGGAATTTCAGACGGCAGGCTGGATCTGCTGGTTTCTGCTGGCGTGCGTCTGCCTCAGCGAGGCTGGATACAAGATCAGAAGGCCGCACATGCCACCGGTACCACCGCCCCCGATCATGTTCAAAAGGTCCTGGCCCATAGCCCATAGAGTCGCCATGGGCAATACGATACACATAAGTGGAAGTATACCGCCCAAAAGGATATCCCATAAACCACCGAATTACAGGTATAATCCTCGACGCATAATCGATGGAGTGAACGAGTAGTTCGCTCTCCAGTCTAGCGTATAAATACTAGGTTCTTCGATAAATTCACGGAATCAAAGAACGGATTTACAGTTGTACAAAGGGCTTTAAAATTTAGAGACTTTAAACTAAAATTTTGAACCAAAGACTTAAGGTAAAGAGTTAAACTAAAAGTTAAAGACTTTAGTCTAAAAAGACTGTTGAAGTTAAAAAGACTCGAATATTGCTGACAAAGTTGTATTACTTTCTGTTGCATGTGACATCCACTGTGCACACAACTCTTTGAAACCCAAAACTTTATTTAAGATATCGCAAAAAAATATCGAAATTTTTGCCGAGTTTCATATGAAATATGAAATATTGAAACGACGTCAATGTTTTACTCTTACTGTTGATGAATAGTCAAGAGAAAGATATATCTGTATTTATAAAAAGAATGCAGAAGATTTCTGTCAAACGACGTTTAGTAACATACGTTACTGACACAAATAAAAACACATTGATAATACGTACATTTCTACATACGTTCAAACGTGCTTTATTAAATCGTTATAAAACCCATGTCGCGTAAGACTGGCGTCGATTCATAAGATCACAGTATATCACACCAAGGATGTTGACTTATCCTTCTAGAATTCGCATACGAGTTTCTGCTTAACGGTACGAAGTGCTTAACTGCGGTGCTAGAGTTAATCGAATCGTGCTAGAGTTAATAGAACGGCCGTCATTAAAATTCGGCACGCATTACGGATTCTGTTTTGAATTTCACGACTCTAGAATCCGTCGTCCTCCGGTGCTAAACGTCTTGCCCACCGTCTGGAAGAACCAGGCGCCCATACGCGCTTCGTTGAACAATCACGCCGTACTTCCCGTGCGCCAGCCGGTGAAGGAATTCCATTCCATAAACAAGCTGCCCGAATACAGTCCGGAATATAGGCCAGATTCTGCAGTTTTGCCAGCGACCCATCGAGGCGGGATCGACGATGACAAAGGGCCCATACACACCATACCAGCTCCGAATTTGAGCCCAGCGGATAAGCCGCGGAGCCCGGAGGTTAATCCCGCAGAATCTGTGCCCCATCGACAGTACCCGCATGAAATTAACTGGAACGACCCTAATCTTCAAGGTCGGCTTATACCAACCGTTTACGTTACGCTCAGTATCCCTTTGTATTATGCATAGACACTCTCTATCTCGTATAACTACTTGTCGCTTCCTGATCCCGGATCTTTGGCCCGACGATTTGTTGCTAGTTGGACACGATCATCGGCATCGTTCGCAATTTACCGGATAATCCTAGGATGATAATTCTAATACGATTGGCAATACAACCGCATGGTTAATAATCGCGGGATCGAAACGCGGTTTTTTATTTATGATTCTTTTTTTCTTGTTTTTTTAATTCATTTTCGACTTTAGCTGCTAATTTGGTCTGGGAGCTACTGTTCAAGGTGGGTTCTGAACCACCAGAGCTACAGTATACATATCATGTAGAAACACCAGAGGTGATGGGATTGCTCATAACTTAAACTTTCACTCGTACACGACGAAGAGTGAATAGATTTACGTCCTTCTCGGATAATGTTACCGCGATTAAAACCTCGTTAATCTTGGCTCGAGCGCCGTGTACTTGGGAAGAGCTGAATTAGTCGCGATTAAGATTAGGAGCAACGGAAGGCGTGGCTTTCGAGAAGACTAGGAATTTGAGCATCGCTTAATCTTAAGGAGCACTATTATCGTATTACAGCGGGTACGCTGGTAACGAACTATGGACTTGCTGCGATCGGTACCAGTCTGGCACCGCAGAGACCGGTAACGAGTCCAACCCCGACTCAACATCAGTACGAGGTGACGGAGGGCAACGATGTCGGCCAGAAGGCGTACCACACAGTTCTGCCAACTTTCTTCCCGCCAGAGCTCGACGTGACGAGGCTATCGACTTTGGTGAATCCCGAGTTGCAGTCCAACGAGGTTTATCTGAATCACCCTTCCTCATTGAACACGGGTCTCATAGGGACCAACGTACAGTTGGGCCAGGCAAACGCGCCGATGCAGACGAATCTTCACAGCTCCCTCCACGTTGGCTTCCCAGGCACCGCGGGGCAAACCCCATACGCGATAAATCAGCAAATTCCGGACTTCCACATCGGACATCCGGCGCCTGCTGGCCCACCATTGTCGGCGACGCAGCTCTACGATCTTCTGACGAGTTTTCCCCAGAAAGTTACTGAGCAATACACCGCAGGTAGACGCGATTTTTCAACTGTCATTCGTGCATATAAACTTTCACAGACACGCACAACACACATATTGAAGACGAGCGGGGTGTTTTTATCGGTATCGGTTTATGTGGAGCTTATAGATAAGTTTTTTTTACTGTCTCAGATAATTCTGGGAATATTAGATTTACGGCATTTTTGTTAGTCTGAAATATGTTTTTTGTTTCCTTAGTACAGTGGTCTGCAAAATAGGGCGCGAGCGAAAAGATTTCTGGGATATCCAAGATAATTTGTGATAATCATTAGTTACATTAATAATTCCCTGGATTAGTCATCAGAGTTATTGTCATAATCACAGAGTGATTAGTCATTAGTCGTTCAGCGTATTTTTATTTATTTAAAAATTGTCCCGGGTTGAGCGCTGGCTTCTTGATCATAAATTGAGGTACGCTGCCAAAAACGATTGAAGACCGCTGTCCTAGTCTCTCATTTATTCTTCAGTTTCTGTAAACTCGTTGCGATTAATTCTAGTATTTCCATTAGTCATTCTCCTCGAATCTATTAAAAGCCTGTCCAGACGCGTATAATACAACGGATATTTAAGATACGTTTACCGATGTGAAATGAGCGCGCAACATTTCTCGATTGCAGGCCAACAGCCTCAATTACAGCAGCACATGCTTCAGCAGCAGCTCGGCCAGTACTTCCAGCCCGCTGGAGTAACCAGTTTTTCTCAGCCGCAAATGCACTCCTTCAATTACGACGAGCAGGCGAACAAGGAGCTCCAACAGCAGCAGCAGCAGCAACAACACCAGCTACAACAACAACAGCAGCAGCAGCAGCAGCAGCAATTCTTGCTCGATCAAAATTACGCCCTTGGAAAAGTAGCTCAGGATTACAACATAGCCGCTGATGCCCCCGTGGATTCGATTCAGGACGACAATTCTAATCCCAACGAGGACTACGCCTACACGGCTGACGGGGCGGAGCAGGCGGAGAACAACATCGACTACGAGGAAACGAACCTTCAGAGGGGCCAGTCCACGTACTTCAACAAGGTCGTGAACGATGGTGCCGTGAGCACCCAATTTTACACGACTCTGCCGAACCGAGAGGCGGCAGAGAAATTAGCAGCTCTGGCCGCTGCTGGCAACGTCAATAGCCAGCTCATAGGCCAACTGCGTAAGCAGCAGCAGCAGCAGCAGCAAGAAAGTCAGCAAGGCGACGAGCCCATGCCTGCGAATCACAAAGACGAGGATCCCACGCGAAGGCAGCCCAATGAGGATTATCACCAGGACAAGTACCAGCAGCGGAAGAAGCAGCAGTACCAGCATGAAGATGAGTATAGGCAGCAGAAGCATCGTCAGTACCATGAAGAAAAGCAGCAGGAGTACGAGGATTATGATCGCGGCCAGGGGGAGTATCAGGGCCAGAAGCAGTACGAGGAACAGGGTCAAGGAGTTAGGTACGAGCAGCGCGATCAGGATCAGGAGAGGTACGAGCAGAAGGATCAGGAGCAGCAGAGGTACGAGCAGCAACGTATCCGGCAGAAGCAACAGAATCGGCAGAAGCAAGGATTCCAGGAGCAGAAGGAGGAGAAACGACCGCTGAGAATTCTCGTGCCGGACGAGGAGGAGCGGTACACGACTGATAAGGAGCAGCGCAAGGAGGAAAGAGGGCAGTTGGACGTGGAGTACGAGTACGAAAATGACGAAGGGGAGAATTCACAGACTTCGACTTCGTTGGACGGGAGGAAGTATTATCAGCCGACGGGTGGTGAATTTGGGACTAGGCTGCCCAAGTCGAAGAATGGAAATTGAAACCTCCTGAGCAGTTTGTATATATTTCTGGAAGTCGATGTTTCTGGGATTGGTATCTGTCGAGCGTTCCTTCTATTATCGTTTAAACGACTTGATCGATGGTTCAGTTGATCGTCTGAATGAATTATGAAAGCGGCTATAGAAGGAGCTGATCAAAGCTAACGAAAGTTCTTCAGCAAAATTGTTCGCACAGTGATCGAATTTGGTACTCTATGCAGGCAAAATTACTTTTCAAATTATGGGATATAATTGTTTAAAGTAATTCGTTTTGGTAAGCATATTCATTTATTTTCTCGATGAAATGTATTTTGGGAAAGTTGAGAAATAATTTTGTCTAGTTGAGAAGACAGTTTTTATCATTGTGCGACGTATGAAATTTAATATTTAACCACCGTCATCGACACTAATAGTCGTCTGACTAATTTGCTCTTCGTATGATATAAGCGTATATAAATGCTCGCGTATTTCTTATTATTTCGTTTATTGCTTTGGTTATAAATTTGGTATCGCTCAAAGGCAGAGACATCGACGTGTTAGTAATTTATTTAAATTATTTATTCGTAAATTATATTTTGATATATTTAAATCCCGGCGGGTACGACGGGAAAAATAATCACGTTGATTTACAGAATTTATTGTTTATTTCAATCGCCGCGCATCTTCAAATTGTAAGTGCTACATATATATATGTACATGTTCATCATTGAGGTATTCTACCAATTATGGTACAGGGGCCATTCCAAGTGCAAACAAGGACGCAGTGGATCTCGGCTTACCTCTTCTCATCTTTCATTGTTTACAAAACAGGTGACTCCTAACGAATGGCCGGGGAAGTAAAATATACATTACAAAACATGAATCTGACATTGCAAATAAAAATATCGACGCGCTCCTTCCTCGTCGATGAAAATCGTCACAACTCGAAAACTTAAATCTTACGTAAGAGAGGAGAAAGGGGAAACTTAAGCAGGGCAATGCCTATGGATTCACGAAATTCTTTGAATACATTGTACATCGTGAGTTGGCAACAGCTCAAGCTGGAACGGTACTAAGACCGGTCCATGAACCATGGTCTACCGTCATGTGTAAACCGCTTCGTAAGAATATCACAGCCTGTCTCCGTGACCAAGAGCGTGTGCTCAAATTGTGCTGACCACTGACCGTCGGCCGTCACCGCGGTCCAGTTGTCCGGCCACATTTCGTCTCTCCACGTACCCTGAGATATCATCGGCTCTATTGTGAAACAGTGTCCTGGCTTCATAACACCAACCGCTTTGTTTTCTGCGAACAAAAAGTCCCGCGTGAAGCGCCTGTTCCCCGATGCCTATCCGTATGTACGTAGATCAGTGGCTTACTAGCATAATGAGGTACATTAGGGGCAGTGTGAAACAAGCGATGAATGCCATGGCCACAATAGCTGCGCACCACGCTGAATCCGTGAGCCTGCGCGTGCTTCTGAATCACATTGCCGATCTCCCGATATTTCTCACCGGGACGCACAATGTCGATCGCCTTTGAGAGGCATTCGTACGTAACCTCCACGAGTTTCCTAACCTCTGGCTTTACGTTACCCACCAAGAAGGTCTCGTTCAGGTCACCGTGAAAACCATTGTGATACACGGTCACATCGACTGTAAGCACACCGATATTAAGAGATTTGATGAAAGCAATATTATTAGTAAATCGTGATTGCTCTTCATATACCATTGCAAATATCTCCATCTTGAAGGGGCCTAGTGTCCGGTATGCCATGGCAGATCACCTCATTAACGGAGGTACAACAGCTGGCTGGGAACTGGTAGTAGTTTAGAGGAGACGGATAACAGTCTCTTTCGATGCAAGCCTCGTGCACGGCTCTGTCGATTTCGGCTGTAGTGACACCGACATCGCAAGTACGCGCTGCCTCGTCCAGGACCTCCCGGCCAAGCTATGTGAATTATGCTGCTTTTAAGACCCGCCTTTCATTAGGAATGAAATATGCCTCGGGTAGATGATTAATGTGCGTAAAGTTAGCTTAGCAGGAAAGTAGTTAATAGTCGGATAGGCGTCTATCAAAGCTATCAAGTTATTTCACGTACCTTGCACGCAACGCGCATGCCCTCGATCTCCTCATCGTCGAGAACCTTGATCTGGGCGGAGCCTCTTACTGCTTGTTCACTGATCGGTACACCAGCGGAATGCACGGCGTAATCTGGTCGATTAATACTTTCGGGAACTTCCCTACGAGATTCCTTCTTATAGGGACGTAATTTTCCTGTGTAATGATAGGACGGCCATGGATTGTATTCGTCCGATGTTTTATTACCATTCTCTCCCTCTAAAAAATAAAGTAATAACCGGGCGACGTCTTACAATCTAGCTTTATACCGCCACATAGTCAAGCTTTCTAATACTATACCGTTATCAAGGCAATATTGGATAGAAAAAATGTTCTATCTTACAATCTAAAAAAACCGAAAACTTACTTGCTAACTGGTGAATAACTTTGTGTGACTTCCAACTTCCTTTAAAGCAATCCTGGAACAGAAAGTTCGATGTAAATTCGTTAAAATCATTTCAAAAAATTGTATCAGCAAAGCTTCGATGTAAAACCGTGATTATTAATAAAATCTAGGATAGAGCCTTTTACGCAATATCCGGCCATGCACATGTACCGGACTAATGATCCCATGACTCGTAATACAGGAGCTGGTAGATACCGATCGTGCTCGATGTTTCCTTAAATCAGTTTCAAAGGCACATTCTCGATTACGACGATAAAACGAATCCTCGTTAGGCGGTACACGTTGGATCACATGGAATTATATATTTGGCGAAGGATGGACTTAACCTAGGAAGGTGCCACGCGTTTTTCACCTGACTGCAGAAGTAGGAGCCCTGGATCCCGATTTTTAGGCAGGTAGGGCACTGAAGGCTGGCCGCGGCTTTACAACCGGGCGTCTCGCACATGCCAAATGCCAGTGCCATTATTGGTAAGCTTTTGCTATCAGCCCGGATGACGTGAGTCGACGAACGAGGCACGGACGGGAAGAGGTAATTCGAGACGACCCTGTACTGTTTTACCGATGGAGCACGTGTTTCTAATTCCTATCGTGACTGCTAGAGATGCAAAGGTCTTAATGGAGGAGCGGGTCGTTCCAATTCGAGACCATGCAAAGTCGCGATACCTAAAATCGCGTTCTGTGGAACATCACGGTTTCGCGAGAAATCTCGGTTAATAATGGAAAAATAAAGCGGACAAATTGCAACTATTGCTCACGATACACTACTCTCAAACTGTCGCGGCTGATAACATTAATTTTTCTGGATTTTCTCACACTACCGAAGCAAAAACTAAGTATAGACCTGATGCTGTAACCGGCATAAAGGTCTCTCAGTATTACACTCAATGTTGAACGTATCGGGGATTAGAGAAGCACGAATATTTAACATTAAAGAACTTTTTAACAGTTTGGGTTCTATTTTACAAAAACATCGAATCTAGTACCAATAAATAATTTTCGACTGAAGCTGAGCAGCCGATGAAATAACGCACATCTTCGTCTTTCTTAAAACGAGAATGTTTTCTTTAGGTTTAGATTATCTATAAAGGGGGATATCATCGTTTTCCCCTTTCCTGGCGTGCTTTTAAAACGGCCGCGATTCATTATACGCAGCATAAGGAGCCCTTGGATCTGCCTCTCCATCTAGAACCAATTAAAATCGGGGAAGGGTATTTATCGTTTGCACGACGCGCGATCACGGTTGTAAGGAGCATTAAATCTTCGCTTAATGAATAGGGCAGTGTACGAAGCGCGCTCGATTCCTTTCCTTTTTGCCCGTCGCTTCTACGAAATCGACGAAGGTGCGTCTGCGATCGGCTCTTCTGTATGAAAAGGCTCGCCTTTTATCGTCTACCGAGGTTCCACGCACAATATCTTCCTTGGAGCTCGGAAACACTCGCGTAAAAAACTGCCTAAAAATAATGCCAGCCAAAGGCGTGCAAGAAAATAATGACCCATGTGGATTTACAGAGAGAGCGTCTCGCTAAGGAAGGTTCTAAAGTGCATCGGAAGAACTACGGTGCTGTAGTGGATAGAAGCTCGGACTTCCACGCGAGAGACTCGAGTTCGAATTCCGTCCATCACCTCTGGTTTTTCCATGCGATACGTATACCGTAGCTCTGGTAGTTCGTAACCAATCTTAAACAATAGGTCCTAGACCAAATTACCTTAGTACTTGATGCGGAAAATTAATTAAAAAAAATTACATCGGTGCAGAAACAACAAGCTGTCCACTATCACGACTTGAACTGGATTTTCTTTGAAAAAAAAAACCTTCGCTTTGTTAAAAACGGTCATAGCATATCGTAATAAGATGGATTTATCGTACATTTAGACGAATATATATTCTCTTTCATAGAGAATAGTGTGCGATATCATCTTTACTTGGCAATATATATTGAGATTGATATTGTTATATGTAATACAACAGATAAGGTCATTTGTTTACGCGCTTAGTTTTCGACGTTTGCCATGAAAGTGTCTTAAATCAAACTCACTTTTATTATCATGGGACATATAGAGCATTTGTCAAATAAAAATCATGTCGATCGTAATGATATAAATCTGCACAGACTGACATGTAAATTTGATTCGTATCCCAGGGTATCAAAGAATAACTCGATTTCAATACCCGATAGAAGATCACTCATGTGACACGATGATCGTAATAAAACGGCAATATGCGACTCGTATTTTCAGCCAGAGCATTCCTTTCGATTGTTAGTAAGACAATCCGCTCTTTACGCAATCCTCGAGAACCGGCTGAATCCGCTTGGATATCGAATTTCCCCCGGCGGGGATATCGTTAGACTTTACAAATTATTCTCAGCCCGCCTTCTCGAAAAACGATACGGTCTCGTTTTTCGGCCGTATCGGTGAGGTGGCAACGCAAAATCTCCACCGGAGCCTCAACTCGCTGCCACATAATCAACTTCGTTATTCGCCGGAATAAAAAGTCCGCGTTAACGGTGATTAAT
Source organism: Ampulex compressa (assembly GCA_038496175.1). Lineage (NCBI taxonomy): Eukaryota > Metazoa > Arthropoda > Insecta > Hymenoptera > Ampulicidae > Ampulex > Ampulex compressa. The sequence goes on from JBCFXI010000967.1 coordinate 63,264, forward strand.
TACCGCTTGGCAGCTCGCTTAACGTCTTACCAGATGCTATCTCGCATGCAACTTGGAGTACGGCTAATGTAATTGGCATAAATTTATTAAAAAATTACCCTCCGCTGGCGTATTACATTAAGACATTTTTCAGTGGCCACGCTTGAAATATCGATCTCGCGTAAATGCGTTTTTGACGTTAATATACAGGGTGTCCTGGTTAAAGTTTCGCACGGATTTCTTGGATTGCAGGTCGTTTAGTGAAATGTTTCAAATAGTGCTTATCTCCTTTCTAAGGGTACTTCTCGACAAGATACTCGGGACAGGATGAGCTTTATTTGAAATATCTTTTTCGAATGAGCTCACTGATAACGAAATAACGATGTCCAAAATTTAACAGGAGCAAGTCTATATAAAAAATCAATCACGTATTTTTATATTATATTTATCACTGACATTTGTTATTATGCAACTTGAAGTTATGCAATACACTATTAATTTATCTTTTAACTTAACAGTATTATATCAAAGCTAAATAATACCTGTGTGTTCTATTTTTGCGGAGGTTCTGCGATGGTATTTATACGATTTATTAATGTTTGATACTTAAAAGGTATACTTTAATGAATGATAAATAATACAAAATTATGTAACAAGCGCTTTTATTATAGATGAACGAATTTCGCGTGTACATTAGAAATCGATGCGACAGCGGAAACGGACAATGGACAGAAATATCGCTCCCCAGTCCTCAAGGTGCTGAACGAACACACGTGCTCCTTTTTTCACAGTTTTGCCTTTCCTCTCGTTCGCCACGTGTTCCGCTCGGCTCTCTTAACGGTGCTGCGAAAAACTTTTCTCCTAACAAGCCGTTTCCAATTCTAATGCACGCTCAGAGCTCGCATCCCGGCTGACTGATGGTTTCAAACCGTCAGCGTGCATGAACAACTTCGAATCCACACCCTGTAAACATAAACGCCTTTTAAATAAGTTTTCATGAAAACCATTAAGTCGTTTGAAGTAAATTATCTTGATATAAATCGATGGGCACTTCTTTTACTCAATTCTGTTACCCGTAAAATATTCCTACCAAAAAACGTTTCTTGAACGCGTGTCATAAATTGTTTCTATTATATTATAATACATTTCTGAACAATCTTCCCTCTTTTGTTTCAACATAGCGATAGGTTTTTACTATATGTATATGTATATACCGTTGGAATGGAAACGAAAGGAACGATTTCTGAAATTCCTATCCCGAAGTTTGGAGGTTCAAACACTGTTTTGCTTCTCTAAACTAAGTGATATCAAACTCCCGTATGATCTGAATTTGTACGGGTTCGGAGCTTATTCCGGTTCAAAGAATGAGGAGAAAAGTAAGAAAGGAATAGAGACAGGGTCCTTTCGATTAATTATTGACGTCAGTATATTGTGAATTCAAGTGCAATTGCGTAAAAAGGACAGGTGTCGAATTTTACTATTTTGTTTTCCACGGTATGGCAATATTAAAATAAAGGGTAATAAAAAAAAATAATTATAACAAAAAAACTGCTAAGGTCATGACTAAATAGAAAATATATTCATTGGCAGATGAGCGCTCCTTAAGGTTCGACAACGATGGCATCGCCAGCACCATTACGCGTTTCAGGAAACTTAATATTGTTAAGTAACCTCATTATTACATTAGCTTCGATACTACGAAACCTCGATGTTATATCAGACTCGATACATGAATGACATACTACGAATTTTCGACATGCAAGTTACGATTGGTCTGCAGCACTATTTCATTAGCAACCTTTTAATCGATGTCTTCGCTCTAGTAGTAAAATAAAATTGTCATCGACTCAAAAACGTATCCATTTTTACCGAAAAAGATTATTCCCATTTTTGGTACATGGTTTATTTACGTTGATTTCATCAATATATAATCTACAAATCTCTTATTACAAGCAGTGTTCTCAGAGGAATTCCAACTGCAATTGTCGTACATTCTTCCTGTAGCCTACAGGCAAAAGAATACAGGCGATGTACCGAGACTTTTGTATACGTCGCGTTGCACATACCTTGGGAGTAATGTGTCCTGCACGAGCTGAAATGCCTGACCGCCCTAGTTTACAATGAAAGCAACAAATAGTACGGTTGGTTTGCTATTCATGAATTGCGATTGCATCGCACAGCCACAATACCAAGGCGTAACGTTGCTAATAGCGATCCACTTAATCTTTGACTCGGAAACCAATGACATACCTCGGTAAATTCCAATTAAAACCATACTTCTCAAGGGGCGATAACAGCATACAAAGAAGTGATTGAATTTCCAAACTAAGGTATAAAAGTAAACTTGCCACGGGAGCATGTGCGATAAATCTTTAGAAGCAGTATGTATTTCTATGTTTTCTTCATATTCGTCCCATGCTTTACACTGTAAAGCAACAAATCGTAGCAACGTCGTAAATTTCGAGCAATACAAAACCGTATAACAAACACAAATATGCACGAAAAACATGTGGCCATCCACAATTAGACATGATATAAATTTCTAATATAAACTTCTTTTTCCTTATCACTTATTATATATTACTTGTAAAAATATTCTAGAACAACATGATGATAAACAACAACAACATTGTAAATTTTGCGCAATACAAAACTATGCAATGAACACAAGTGCACCAAAAAGAGGTAACCATCCACCATTAGACAATATAAACTTCTAATAGAAACTCCTGTTTCCTTATTACTCGTTTATGTTACTTCTGAAAATATTCTACGACAACAGCACGATGTCGTCAATTAACTACTATCGCGTGTTCTGCTTAAACACTGATTATGAGAGGATTAGGACTGTACAACGCGATAGAATTCTCATTGGGAACAAAGGGCTGTATCCGATTTCGTTCGATTACATTAGTTGTGCCGCGTGTTCTAATGATTCCGGCGTAACGCCAACGTAAAATTCGTTTCTCCCCCGCACCTCCAGAGATTATTCTCGTGGAGGGTTTCTGAGCAGCGTCGACATGCACTTACCCTCAGGCAGACAGACAGGGTTCCTAAAGGGTGATCCCATGACAGTAATCCGATACTTGACCGATACAGGTCGTCGCGTGGGATATGAAACACGTGTTTCCGTGGGTGGCAGTCCAAACTAACCCTGGCACTTTTAGAATATTTATCAATGTGTACGCGCCGGCGGGGACGCGGCTGAAAAACATATTTGGAGAGCACCCCCTCGAATCGTGGGTCCTTTTACTCATGGCTGCCTTTAAAAATATTATTTTGTAAGGAATATTCTGTGTCTCTTAGAGAAGTATTTCGATGTGTATAATGGATGGATGGATTAAACGTGAAGATCAGTTTTATGAGTGCATGCGCGATAAACGTGATTAATTATGCACGGTAGTTTTAAATAGATGGACTTTAAGGAAGCTCACTTTCGAGAAGCAGACGTGATTTTGTGCGTGATTTACTGTATTTTCTTCAAGAATACGTAAGTCTTGAACAGATTAATTTTGATACTTACCTTTTCTCGCGTTGTTTACTGCACGAATATATGAATATTTCAGCCAAATTTTGTACGTAACAAAAGAAGTTTTTCAATCACGATTTATGAGACACTTTGCGCTCCTATGTTAAAGGTCGCTCCACATCGTGTTTTTCCTTAGCGATGATTCGCAAGTGTTATACATCCGAATCTAATAAACCCCCGCCTGTCTTGTCCGTCCCAGGTTATTGGAAAAACGTCTTTCGAACTTTCCATCGATGGTTCGATGTATACTTTGTAATGGAACTTCAACATAAATTGCCATTTGGATTCTCGTTCGCGAAACAGATAAAACTTTTCGGACTGCAAAGGGTCAAGATGCAGTATTTCTGTCATCGAGTACGTTTAGTTTTATTAGCCCAGTAGTGAAAACATTTCCCTCTACAGTTAAATCCTCTATCCAAACTTCGCAATTTAACGCGAAACCAAAATCGCCGCTGTTACTAATCCCTCACAAAGTACAGTCTTATAAAAAAAACACACATACACATAAACAAAACCTACATATATTCTTTAACACTAAACTAAGCCACTTTCTGGACATACCCATGTACACTACATATACACTTAAAACAAGATCGTTAAGAACAGATGTCGATAGATTAATAGAACGATCCACAGCCAGTGGCAAAATCGTCGAGCATCTAAAATTAAAACGTACAACATCCAAACATCAAAAATTCTCCCCTATGAGGTACATCAATTTTTCTAATAAACTACTGACCCGTCATATTAACCTCTCGAGTAGGTTTGGCGTTAAACAAAAGGAACCGATCGATCAAAAACTTCCATTCCCATCTTCCGCATTACCCATAATTATACACCGTCCCGTGGTGCGCTTTGTCACAAACGGCAGGCCGCGTCGAGCTTTTAATTTTCACCAGAAGCCGTTCAACGACACGCGGCCGCTCTAGCAATAAGCCACGGCAGAGGTGAATGGGTGCAGAGGCCGTCTTGCCGACTCGAGAGAATTCTTCACGGGCCGCCCGCCGTCGGAGCTTTCGACGGTCGGTCAGTGTCTCGGGCACCCTCGTGCCGAGCAGGTCTGCAAGGGAGGCGCAGAGCGTTCGTCCCCTCTAGGAACACACGCGTATCACCCTCCAACCCTCCCTCCCACCCTCGACTTAATGCCAGTACGGGCGCGCGCTTTCGAACGACGCGGCGCGTCGCGTCGTACGCGAGGGACGATCAGTCTGTTCTCCACGTTCTCCATGCAAGGACGACCATCGCCGGGTCCGTGCCGCCAGCCGTGACACGAGCCTCGTGGCCCAGGCCTGAGATCGGCCTCCGTACAAGGGGAGCCAGAGTGCCGATTCGAAATCAACCTCGAGCAATAGCCCCCAAGGCGAGATTAACCGATCCCGCGAAAGGAGCCGAGGATCGATCGAGGAAAGCAGGAGCCTGGCTCCTGGCGGGGGCGCGGATAGAAGACTCCTCCTCGTTCGCGGTCCTCCACGTGGGGAGGGTGGCGAGGGAGCGATCTGCAGGATCCCTCGCGGAGTGGCCGCCGAAAACGGACAAACAAGGGGGAACTTTGACCGCCGTCGCTTATCGGTGACGTGCACCGCCGGAGTTTCCCGATCAGCCCGCGGCTGGCTCAGTCGCGATCGAGGAGCCATCGCCATCGGTTTCTCCGTCGAGCCCGCGGGAGAGCTCGGCGCGAAACGAGTTCGTTGCATCGCGGGGGATCCGAGGGAGGTCTGGTACGGGTGCCGGACATGTGATCGGTGGTTCATGGTTCCGAGAAGAGCTCCTCCAGGTCGCGGCTAAAGGGATCGATCGGCTCTCGGGGCGGAGTGCGGGATAGAGAGTGCCAAATGCATCGGTGTAGACGGTAGTAGGATTGGTCTGTTATGACCCAGCTGACACTCGGGGCCGCAGCTTCGTTCTTCTGCCCGTCAATCTCGAGATGAAGCTCCTCTCGATCCTGTCGATCGTCGGCCTGACGGCGTGCCTCGCGGAGTGCCGTGCCGTCGAGGGCGAGAAGGAATCGGGGAGGAACAGGCGCAGGTTCACCGTCGACGATCTGCTCGCAGCTAGGTTTCCGCACAGCATTTCTGGCGATCTCGATCTTGATATCTGCAAGGCAGGTGAGAGCTTAGAACTTCGACGTGTCGCTTCGATTTTTCATTTTCTCCGAGCATTATCGAGCGATTATCGTGACACGTAGTTTATTGGGAAGACATGACCGAGCTGAAAGCTCGATGGATTTAGTGGATCGGTCTAATTAGAAAAATGGAGGAACGGATTTGAGATAATCTTGAATTAGAATAGACTTGTCACGGATATGAAATACGAAAGAGGATTAAAAGAATTACTAGCTCGTTAGGTATATTTCTTGCTATTGAAATATCGGTTACCATTCGTGATTTCTCTCTAGAGAGCACGTGTCGAGTATTCTCAGCTTATCGAACATCATCGTTTTCACAGTCGCCTCGTTGCGGTCTGCTTTCGATGTCGATGTACGCACAAAATTTGATGCTAAAAAACACGTTGTCCCCTAATAATATTCGAGGACGAAAGTCATGCCCGACGCTTGCATAAACCGGGTATACGTGTACAGAGATTAAGATAACATGTAACAATGCCCGTGGCAAAACGCTGTGCTGACAGACCGCTTAGCACGCGGTGGTAATACAGCCTAAACTGATAAGCGGGTACTAGGATGAATGTTGATTAATCCCACCGTTGAGTTTGCTCATCGGACCAGCTCCAGTTGTCCGCGGCGAATTTGGTTGCGGTACGATCGGTGCAAATTCGGTCACGTTTTTGCGCGCGCGCGCGCTAAGAAAGCGGCTGCAAAAACAAAGAGACGAGCTGATCCGGGAAATCAAGGACGTGGGACGATCAGAAAGGCCGCTGGCAATTAGCAGAGGGAGGGAGCCCGCCTGGAGGCTCCCCACTTCGAATAATCTCTCCCACGTTTCGTGCCCCCGAGGATCATCACGCTCGAGGCGAATTTGGCACCGGCCGTCTTACGCGCCCAGGGCTGAAGAAAAAAGCCTCTCTCGGCTGGTTGAAGTGATTGCCCTGCGTGTCCTCACGAGGATCGCAGCCAAGGCCAGAGTTGACGAGCAAGAAACGAATCGTCGAATCCTCGAGGCCGTCTTTGCCCCTGACTCGAGGGGAGGTTGGAAGGCTCGACGTGGATTTGGCGAGCTTGAAACAAGTAGTATCTAATCTGTGTTGAGGGAACGAGCGAGAGTGGAAATTATCTTTGGAAAGGGCCCTATCGTGCTGGACTTATCGAAAACGCGTTTGGGAATGGTAGAAAAAAGAAAGTGTGTTTCGACCAACAGCGATGCTTCTTTGCCGCTGCTCTTAATGGAAAATTCGGCGCACTTTTTTGTGTGATTTTTATCCAATTTTCATGCTCGTTCTCGTCCACTTTCGATCTCGGCGCGGGGATGAACGCGAGCTTTTAACCATGTTCTCCTGGTACTGGTTGGAAAATTTCGGTTAAACGGAATTAACCGAAAACGAATCAAATGCACTCCTGCCGAAACCCAGTTACGAAACAAGAACTACGGACGTGGATTGTTATACTCGTGTTGCTCCGTCCGTGTAATGGGTCGAAATAAATAGCCAAGCACGGTAGTTAAGTGCGATTATTTGAGTAGACCTTTTGTCTCTCATGACTGGACGTCCATTAATCAGTATGAATTTCGAAACGAGATTAAAGTAAGTTAAAAGCAGGTGCAGATAACGCATAATTGGCGCTGTATTTCCAATAATACGAAGCTTTTAAAAATCAGGCCGGGGCGTCGGGTATAACGAGCGAGGAAGTATTTCTTCTCAATCAACGTCAGGGCTGTCTCGATTTTTTGGCTCGCGGCAGAAGTTTTCCAGCGTGCTTATTTGGGAATAACAAAGCCGTTACAGTATTTCCTCGAAGGGATGAAGTGGAGCCGACAGGGCCGCAATAAAAATGGCACTGCCGAGAGCAGTCGATTCAATATCGCCTATGCGATCGACTATTGCTAATTGCAACTTCTCGAGGAACAAACGGCCGGCCTTCTGTGCCATCGTTTGTAAATTTACTCTGGCGGACTGTGGATCGTAGAAGCGGGGATTCGGATTATCCTTCAGCAAGGGGAGTTTCAGTAATTTAGATTGAGATCAAAAGCCGCCGGATAATGTCTCGCATACATACCTACCGCCGATGAGACTGTCGCGTACAACTTGTTATATCCACCTTGCCGCTGGTTTGTTAAGGGCCAGAATGGGGCAAGGAAAGCCAGTCAAATTCTACGGACTGTTCGAGACAGCGCGGTGCTGCTTCGCAGAATTTCGATTAAATAGAATGCTCGGCTGAATATTAAATTTAACGAATAAATGTGCGCCCACGAAGGGCTGCTTATGTATCTCTGCGTCGATAATATACCCAGTGCTGGGGGAACTTTTATATTACAACAGTATTTATGGTGTTCCACCTATTCGGGCCTGCGTGCGTTAATCAAAACTTTTTAATTGAAGAGTACTTTTAAGAACTTGAGGAATTAAATAACCGTGGCAAGAATTACTTAGGAAAAGTAAGTGTGTGTGTGTTTAGATAAAATGAAAGATATTTAAATTTTAATCCCATGCCTTTTTTGATTCCATTTAAAACAGCGCAAACGTACGTTGTGTAAGACATTTAGGAATACTCGTAGTAATTTAGTCTTCAGACATTGCAAGATTATCTTTACACGATGCTTAAGGCATTATTTGGATTTTCTGAGGAAATCAAATTCTTGAATATATGTACGTATGAAACTATCCTTTCCGTACCGAAACTCGTGCTGTTCTCGATCCCAATATCGCATTGTATCCGTCAAAGTCTTTATGTCAGAGGAAAAGTGATTTTATCGTCGATACCAAGCCCAATAAATGCGTATCTCACGGAAGGATGAGCAGTGAATATATTGCAGCTAATATCGCGTTTAATATTAAACCTTAGCAGCATATATTTAATTAAAAATGCAAACGACATATTTGTGCGCGTTATTTGTTCTCGTATTCAACGTATAATATGCAGCCGCATAACTTATAACTTTGTTATAATAATTTTGAAAAGGATATTTATCTTCAAGAGCGGAATGCTTCGTAAATTAAAATTAAGAGGAAATACACATCAGCTTAAACGTACAATAGATTCCTTACTATTATGTCAGTCGCAAAGCTCGATGCATAATGCGAAATCAATTATTTATCATTTCCTTTGTACCGAGAATATATACAATAATCGTTTTTTACAAATATCCGGAAATAAGTAGTAACGGGTATTGCTTTGGTCTATCGCGATATCTCCGGTCGGAATATGCAAGATGAAAACGTGGAGTACGTAAGAATTTTATCTCTGTCCCCATAATTCCAGCCGACAGAAATTTTTGCTGGCGCAACAAATCCCTCCTGCCAGGTTCCACCGGTCATTATGAGTGTAATTATCAGTACGAGACGCTTTACCTTCCGAGATCTCTGTATCTGCAGATACTTTCATGAAATTGCTGCCCTAGCTGCAAAAGGAAGACTCCACCCATTCCGTTGCTCCTCGAAAATATTTCATGCCTTGCCCATTTTCCTTTCATTTTGCCGGGGATTTTCTCTCGGATAATACCGGTAACTAATTCAAAGCGTTCCGCGATGGAGGAAGAAGAGATGCATGGAAAGTGTTACGATTGTGCATTATTAACCATGCTCGCTCTAATTATCGTGAAACCCTTAGGAAAAAATGTTGTCGTGAGTTTCGCAACAATCTCTTCAGAATGAATAATAACATACTTCATGGAGATTGAACTTCGGGCCAATCGCTACCGCGCTGTTTGTAATTCAAAACAAAATCTCTGTTATGCAATATGGAGAATAAATGTCGCCACCGGGACTATGAAAGCATGATGGATGAAAGCCTGAATTTCCAGCGCGAGGAAACGCGGTAGATATTCTACTCATCAAAAGCAGACTTTTTAATAATATATGCGAGCAACAATGCATTTAATCAGTAGGTTATATCCTATTGAATAACCATGAAACGAACGTCGGGCTTCAATTAATTGATTAAGAGAACAGTTTTTCCGTACAGACGTGGTGTTTAGCTATCACAACGTAGCGGATGGAAGCTCAGACTTTCATTCGAAAGATACACGCTCGAAGCCAACTCTTGACTTTCAAATTTCACGCATGCACGAGATACATGTACTAAAACTATCTTAAACTAACTTCAACCTCGGGTCGTCAAGCGGATAATCAACTTGAATAATAGAACTTTAAACATTTATTTAGAAAAATTATATTCTAATCCACGATCTTTCGGTTCTCACATGTCGCATCCACAACGCAGTTCTTGCAAACTAAACGATTGGTTTTAGACCAATTTTGCTATCGTACCATCGGTATTCAAATAAGCCATCGATACTTTATTCAAAATCACAGATATCAGAAGTATTTAGAAAAGTTCCTAAACGTTCGACTTTCAAATTTTGCCACCTTGTAGCTGCATCCAAATGCATTCATTCAGATTGCACAATTCTTTCGTCTTTTCACTGTCCCCTACTGCTTCCAGAAATGTGTACAGTATATCTATATCGGCATATCCAGGTAATTCTGTTGTTAACGAACAGCGCATACCCGAAGGAATTTCCAAGATTTATCTAGAAAATCCCAGCTACGGGAGAATCATCATTGTACGATGAAGCCCGTCTGCTAACGAGCAAAAAGCACGCGGTACCGTTCTAGGTGCTTTAGAGTCAGTCCCATGAAAAGGCTGACCGGTCGAGCACCACCGAGATCGCGTGCAGGCACAACGCCATAATGCATCCTGGTGCATGCGATTTATGCACGCTCGAGGGGCTCGCCTTTCTTGTCCCAATTGGAGCTGGAGATTCGCTCCGAGATCTTTCATCCGCAAGTGCATCCCCGTCGGCACGGTCAACCTCTTGCACGCCAAGATAATTTTGGACACAAAATCAATCTGCTGAATGAACTGATACCTAAGCCGAAAAAGCTGAGTAGACTTTACTTGTTAACGCTAAACCCAAGGAAGCGGTCGAATAGACCGACCAGTGGATTCTTGGAAAGATTCTTGGATTTACTAGAGGAGTGTTCTTTGAGATTTTCCATGTTTTTACCGTGAAGTGTGAATCCTATCGATCTGACAACATCTGTTTTTAGTCTTCTTTTTCTTTAAGTATATAAATATATGCTTAATATAAATATATACTTCTACTGTATATAAATACACCCTGGAACTGATTGGTGTGTTTAGTGTTAATATAAAGTTTGAGCAAGCTTAAGTTGTTTGTACAGTGTCACGATCATATGTGGTATAACGTTTGAGATAATTCTTCAGTACAGGAGTTTTTGATTGAACGTCGAAGCTCTTCGCGCCATTGTAAGTTTAAATATGTTGTTTCAAAGAAAAATGGTTACGAAGTTAATTGAGCGAGATCGGAGAGATGGAAGGAAACACAGTTGAAGGAAGAAAGTCATGCCACGCCAATTTTCTTGGTATACGAGCATTTGGGGCTTTAGGCGCGGGGCATTTTAAAATTACTTATCCCAAAGGTAGCGCCCGCGGATAATGAGGGTGTATAGGTTTATAAAGTGTTGCACAGCTGGCATTGACGAAACTAACTTAAAGTCATTTCCATCTATAAAGTTACGAGCGTGACACCCAGAAACTCATGGAATATGCGGGGCAAATTCGCAACGTTCGTGAACCTGTCACTCCCTGCGTGCTTGCATAAGTTTTGCAAAGGACAAGCGGCGTACTTGGCATTACATCCGCAACGTTTCACTTACTTAGCCTAAATTTACGAAGCGATTAAGATCTACTCCATGATCATTTCGAGCATGTAGAAGCACGGAAGAAAAATGAAGCTTTAAAATGTCACGGGTAATTAGGTTAAATACCTAATAGATCGGCATATATTAAAGAATTTCTCCTGCGCGTTAAAGAATAGCTTTGCTGCATTTCATCGAATCATCTGCGCGTTAATACTTCCATACTTTCTAATAATCTTGCTGCTTTAATGCCGGAAATTGCAAGGCAAACATAGAAACGGTGTAAAATAGATTTACCGTAGATTACTTAACAAAACCGTCCTATGTTAATAATGAAACAAAACTTATTCAATCTTCAAGCGTAACGTAAGCGGAATGGCCCCTGGCCAAACCCAAACTTTAAGCAATCAGAATACCGATTCTCAACGACGCGCGTAAGAGCAACATTTGATCTCTAAGCTCTCAAAATCCATAGTGTTTGTGCCCTGATCTATTAACGTATATCGTACTCCTATTAATGTGTATCGTCCCGATCCAGTTACCCCAGCATCCGATTTTTATCCACGCTACTTTTCTTAATACGTCTTAATTCACCAGCTTAAACATTACAATTTCCGAATATTGATTTAATTTTAATTCATAAATCATTACCCATTTAATTATTACTATTACTATTATTATAATGGCAAAAATTATTATTATTCTACCCAAGAAATATCGCTGTGGTCGACTGAAATATTAACCTCAGGAGACCAGATGAAGAATTAAAATACAATATGTAGGAATTGATGCTCATTTGCACCTAGAATCACCGATTGTTCCTATTGCATTCATTTCTTCGTCTTTATCCCTCATCACTCTTAACGCACGCATGCGCAGTACACACGTTCCATACTTACCCTTCCCAGCTAGGCGCAAATATATTTTACAAAATTATTCCGAGTTTTTCGCTAGATATTTCCTTCGGGGCGTTGGAAAATATTCCCGATTTACGGGGGCGCGGCGACGATTATTATCAAATGAATTTTCCGACTGTTGGATATACCCGCACACTTTCCCCGTATTTCAAATGTCGCGAGGGAGTGCTCTTAACGCGCGGCTACGTTTCAACCCCCGCGCCCGGCCCGCCTCTGCATTTTGTTTAGCTATTCTTTTTGCCACCGTTTTTTTTTCTCGCTAAACCTTTATCTCCGAAAAACATGCGGTTAGCCCCCTCCTTTTCTCGCCCGCTCCTTCCCGCCATTCTGCCCTCCGTTATTCGCCGCCACCTCGTTTCCCCCCCCCCCCGCCTTCCCCGAGGAATTGTTTTTTTTCGCCGATCGAACTGCTCCTGCATAGTTTCGGGCCATTGAAATACTCACCCCATGCTATCCTCCGACGGACGAACAACCGGCGGCCGGCATTTTCATTTCGATACCGCCGCATCACCCTTTGTAATGCTGGAAAATCGATCAGCCGTAATTCACGCGCGTGCGAAAGTCGGGCTATTAATTTCCGTGGTAGCGCGTCTATGAGTCGGATTAATCATGCGAGACGATTTCCACGGACCTTGCCGGGATCACCTTGGTAAGCTCCAACTTGTTTGGGCCTATCGAGTGTCCGTGCTTCAGTGTCGCGCTCGAACAGGAAAGCGGTAACGAAATCTCGCTTTTAGATACGAATATATAATGCAAGCCATTTTTACCTTGGAATACTAAGTGTTCGTAGAAGTTACGAAAGGCGGAACGCGAACTGTGGTTTGTTTGCATTAATTTAAGTTTGTTTTATTTTAAATAGTGATTTTGTAATTGTTTTATAATGAATGTCGTTGCGGATGAAGGTTTGAAAATCCAACCGTCATGGAAAGGACATGTGTACTTGCTAAATATCAAAACCTGCGCGAATATATCTGGTTATCGGATTTAAATAATACAGGTATTATTAGAGGGATGGAGTGAAATTTTTGACATTGGGTGAGGACTTTCAGAATGTCGTCAAAATTAGAACGACAACTTAAATCATAATGTCTCTAACACGACTACTCTACACTCAATCGTATCTTCGATCTCACCGTAATAAAATATTACACGAGCAAAATCATAAATTAATACGCTCTTCTAATTTATAATATATAACACCGAACTATACATATTACCCCTTCAATAGATAATCGGAGGTAAGTTTAACATAAATAAAATAAACTCCAGTAAACAAATATCCAAGAGAAAATCCCCGAAAGCACCATTGAACGAACCGCAATGTATCATTCTCCTCCTCTTTCGATTTTCAATTTTCGTAACAAAGCTCGCCGTGAACCATCCTTTTCGATTGCCCTCATAACAACGGATCCCAAGTTGGACGAAGGTACGCGCGAGACGTTGCGATCCAAAAATAGACCGCGAATTTGAAAGCAACGGGATATCCCGTTCGCGGATATCGCGAAGGTTCGCGAGGTGTATCCTTGCGCCAAGGTAAGCCTGTTCCGCGGTAAGCGGGCGTTGCATACGCGGGATATCCAGTGAGCGGGGAGATAATTCAGATTCCAGAGATCTTCCAGACACCCCCAAGGTACGCGCTTACGTTCCTGCGCGACCTTAATCCCCCGTCGACCAGCGGGAGTCTCCCTCCGAACCGGATGATACGCATCGGTGTAATACAGATGTAATATCATACCGACGTTGTAGTTACGCGCTGCCTAGAATTACGATACGTCCACGCAGCTGAACGGTTGCGCCACTCAGGGGGAAATTTTGTCTGGGCACGATTTTTCTCCTGCCAAAAGCGATAGTCGCGTGAGAATGGCCTTGCAGCCGAATTGGGTTTAACTTCTGGATTACCTCGACTTCTGGATTAGCCTCGACTTCTGGTTCGGTTCGCGGACTGATTTCCTGGTCGCTTGGCATAAGTAGGTTTATGGATCGTGGATTATACGAATTGCGCCGTTACGTGACAGAATCTAAAAGCGAGGATAGAATCGAACTATGTAATTTTTGAAAGTTCCTTTGAACATTTCGAGGGGAGATTTGTGGATTTGGATGGAAGGGAAGGGCTATGATGGTAAGGTGTTTTCATCGAGAAAAAATGCTTGTGAAGTTTATTTGTATAATTCTGCGGTGTTTTGTGTCTACGAAAAGTTGCCGCGGCGGGGAGGGTATTCATGTACGGCGCGCTATCAGCTAAAGCCAACAAATACACTTGCAGTTATGCAGCTAACGTGTGAAATCCAGTTAAAACAATTTTATCAAAGCCACTGACTCATCGTGAGTTGCACAAATATACATACGAGCTTGAGTGGAAATCGATACGAAACATATGCGTGTGGCATCGCGTCTTTCCAGCTTGGAAATTCCGCGGCAAAGGGATTTTTTTTTTTTCATAAAGCATATTCGACCGAATTTTTCCCTTTTTAAATCAAATCGTGTACTCGCGAGATTTGTGTAACTTAGTAGAACCCATTTGTCGAAGCGAAATATGAATTCTAACGAAAAATACGATCACGCAACCGTGCGGTTTCAGGCAGAGAACCCTTTCGCGGAAAAGTAGACACGAATGGTATCGACATCTTACTAAATTGTTTCCATTGCCCGTAAAGACTCGCTAAAGAAGGTTTTGCAAAATGGGCCTGAATGTTTCATACGTTTCTCTGGTCTCTTTATATCGAAGCTTTGCGCCCAACGAGTGCTTTCTTCCGTTGCGGCTAATACCTTAACCGATAGAAATGTCGATTTAATCATAATCCAAGTTGCCCTCCTGCCTTATAAAACTACGCATTTTAAGATTTTTAATCCCAGCTCTTCGAGAAGTGTCCATTACATTGTCGGAGAAATATCGCCAATTACCAAAAAGTGAAACTTTCCACGTCTACGATAAAACTTTGCTGCATAAATCTAATCTAAAATACCCAGGAAATTTGACAATTTAAATCCATTTGTATAACAGAAGTCATATTAAATTTGGACATCAAAGATTTTTATTCCCTTAGTTACACGAAATAGACGATCGGAAGGACTAAATGGCCCTGGATAAATCCACGGCGAGGATCGAATGACCAAAATAAAAGGAACAAAGCTAAAGCGTGCTTCAAAGCTATCCTGTGCTACGAGTGATTTTTATTTGTTTTCGACGTACCTCCTAATTAACCCGGCTAATTCCGCATACGGGACTGCACGTGTCCAGAAGGCGGATCAAACGTTTTTATCGTGCAGCAGGGGGAACGGAATAACGAGACGCAGAGACAAATAACAGCGAAAACGATCGTCTTGCGATGAGATTCCGTGCCGTTTACCGCCAACGGCCGCGCTAATTGGCACGAACGAAATTATCACCGTGGAAGTGTAATCGAGACGTGGAATTAGCACCGTATAATCGCGGGATATCATTATCGTCGATATAACGATATTTTCGAAACTTTCAGCACCGCCTGAAGCTTTGCTCGATTGCTCATTACCTTTCATCAATTTCGCTACAAATATCTCTATCGGCGTAGCAATCGTTTACGTTTTGTCCCCTTTAGCACGATGCTCGTGCAAGCTATTTGAGACAATTAAAAAGCAACCTCTTGCATAAGAGCGTTGATATCCAGCAACACGTATATCCTGGGACAATTATCATCGCAGGAAATGTAATATTTAACCAACACGCTTTTCGTGCCCACGCCAGACTTTCTTCTTCGCTAACTTTTCTTAAACTTACATCAGCGCAAGTATCGAGGAAGGCTTTGTAATGCATCCTATATTAGAAACTTTATAATGCATCATATTCCAAGTAGATAGTCGAGAGAAAGAAAGTACGACCGATAAAGCGGTAGATCGAAATTGATAGAGCTAAAGGTAGCGTTGTGTTAATATGATATAAAAACGGTTTGTACGCGTGTAACTTGAACGAAATGTTCTACTCGGCGCACATATGTTTGGTAGTGAAACAGCGCTCGTACTCGAGGGCAAACACGCTCGTTCAAGGAACAAAATTGAATGCGTTCCTTCTAAGTTCCATACACCGCGACGCTTTGACCTGGTAGACGTTGTACAATAATCATAATGTAATTAGCGTCTGGCAACAAGCCATTGGCCTCCTTGCTCTGTTCTTGCGACAAATTGGAACATTTCGCATCTCCGTATATATTGACATTGTTGAAAATTATACATCCGCAGGTCGCGACATTGTTGGAGGTTTCGTCGATTAAAATAGATTACGAAACTCCGCCTCGAGCGACAGATTAAATTCATGGATAAAAAGAAATATAACTGATTGATAACTGATGGATAAAGGAAATACAACTGAGTATTCTTCTTTCTCTTTAATACATTTTTGCATAGACCGCTAAGGTTTTTTCGCTACTATTTTTAAGGTGGATTGCACACCACCTGGGCTACAGTATGCATATTACATAAAAAAACCAGAGGTGCCGACAGGATTCGAACTCTGATTTCCCTCGTGTGGCTGATTTTTATGAATACAGAGAAATGAAAGCAGACCTAAAAGAACAGCTTTGTCGGTCGAAGAGGCGCATACTGTCCAGCATGGTAGATCTTCAAACGTAAGCAAAACATTTTGCCTTTTTTGAGCGCCGCCTTCCTTTTGCTGTGAAATAAAAATGCGTGTTTTGCGTGGGACGTGATATTTGCCCTCGCGTATGCAGAAACCAGCGGAGACGTAGATAAAACATGAACTCCGTTTCTCGTTCCAAAAACAGTACGCCACCGAAAATTCCCTGTTTAAAGAAAATCACCATTATTAGCGGCTGTTTTTCTCCTCGTAATTGTTCCATTCCTTCGCGCGAAAAGAACATTGCCTCGAAATCCACTTCGCTTTATTTTGCTCCACTTCCACGCGTCATAAGGAAAAGAGCAAGTTTGTTACTCGCCGCGTATTGTATTTGCATTAAGTACGGCAGATCCTGATAAGTTGCAATGAAATGCAAATGAGAAATGGAGGCACCACGTTACTCTTGCGTTTCTGTATATTTATAAGTGCAAACGCAAGCTAACGATATTGCCTCTAATTCGTCGTACTATTTTAAAAATTATAACAGGAAATGTTATGCTCTTGTATGTCGCTTGGAAATTATAAATTACACACGTCGATGCAATATAGATCACTTAGCATTGTTACGGTCATTCTAACTATGCCAAAAGTAATCGTTTATTTTCGATATCGATTATGCTTTGTACCGTATGTTTAGTAGTTAAGGATAATTACGTTGCTATGCATAATAGGAAATTCTGCGATACGCATAAATTTTGCAAGAAAATTGCAGAGCTATCAAGTTCTAAGCAGGCAGATAAATGGCATGCAAACATTCAACCACCGTGACGTACGTTCGGACTAGCGTCGCGGCCCTTACTTCCTTACTTACTTCGGCTCAAAAGGCAAGTTTCTTTGGTCCCTTTATGCCTGGAAATCGGACGGACTTCGTACTTTCGGTAAATTAGCTTAATCGAATTCAATGTACAATTACCATTTGCATATTAAATCCTCCCCATTCACGGAGCTTAATCCACAGCGTCTGCCCTAATATTGTTTTCGAGGGTTTCACATCGAATCTCTCTTGGCCTTGTTGCAGTAACCTCACTTGTAAGAGAACATACACATCGCGAGTTAAAAGGTTTCCAGGTATCCCAGGAAAGTATATAGGAAGAAAATTGGACAGCGAACATTTTCCAGCCAAGAGCGGAATTTACCATGAGGAAACTACACAGGAAGCGTTTTAACTTTTTTCTCTTAATCGAGCCTTCGTTAGCCAAAGCGACGCATGTTTCCATTCTTGGTCTTGGGTGGCAATCGCGGTGCCTCGAATCCTACAATGACCTTCAAGCTAACAAGCAGCGCTACTTATACGTTGGCCTAATTTTTAATTTTTGCTTTCGCCCCCTCCCTCCCTCCTGGGTCTCATCATTTTCTCACCTGCTTCCTCAGCTCTTGGGCTCGCACCGAAGTAACGAGATACCGGGCCCTTAAGAATGGTAACAGGACGCCGGGAAGAATAAAGTGACTAGGCAAACCGAGGTGAGCCGTATTCTTGGAATTACCCGTGCAATAATGAAGTTGCAGAGTGATAAACCCGATTATTCTCCATAAAGTTGCATTAAGGCTGGGAGTCCTCCATGCCGCTGGATAAATTCCGTTACGAGGATAAGAGTAAAAGGAATCGACACTGTTAGGCGCCCGGCCTCCCCGCGGAGAGCTATCATATTCGCGGAGAACTTGCTGATAAAATTTCAGCCACACTTCCTTTGATACACGCTTCCAAGAAATATCTCTCTGCGAGCGATCCACCTTTTTTTTCCCTTATTTTCTCCTCCTTCTATCTGAAACGTACGCTCGCGTAAGTTCGATCGACTTACCGGATCATCCCAGGAGAACGTACGGGACATCTTTGACGAGTCCAGGGTTTATTATACGGCGATCGGTAACGAGGTTAGCTGCAAATGTCGGATATTATGGTGAATTGTTAAAGTGGGAATTCTCTCGTCGCGCGTAGCGATATTCGTAAATGACACGAGTATCATAAGGAGATCCTCATAACGAATATTGAGCCATAGGATGCGAATTATAATAATTGATAATAAAATACAGCGTGGCGTGAGAGTATTTAGATCCCAGAGATGCTTCTAGGATTATTTCCGCCACGGAGTCGTTTATCTTGAAAGTGGCCTAAGTCCATTTATATTCAAATCGAGATATTTAAGAGTTTGCGTTGCAATAAAGTTAAGAATATACGTATAGGATACCAACGTGTTACACCGCTTAAGTGTATCTAAGAGAGTTAAATTTGCAATTCCTATTAAAATAATAGCGATTATTAAGTGGATAATACGAGTTTTCTTGCCGCGAATGGAGTTAAGCCACTTTCACGATCAACAAGCAGATTTATTACAGATATTGAAAGAACCCAAGTCCATTCGACATAATTCAAAATGCTTGCAATCAAAAAAAGTATACTAAATTTCTTTCATACTTCTTTACTACATTTAAAAAACACTATTTATGCAATTCAGGAAGACTAACTATATAAATTACGTAACAATTTACCGCTCATCTACATTTTGTGTATTCGGGATTAACATCGGGGATATACATCGTAATAAGTTCCTCACACCCTTATATTTCGCTGCTCTAATTCGTCTTATATATCATCTTTTAATCAATAAAGTAACTGCGGAAATTCATATATCCAAAATCATCCTATCATCCGAATATACTCAATCGCAAGACATCGTTCCCAACAACTAACTTAACGTAGTACACGTTACCAGGGCTAGTAAAAAATAATTGACAAGCCGTCTAAGTCATATAAATAATAGACTTCCAAAGTAAACGGCTCATATCGACAATGGCCGGCTTTCATTAATCGGCGCGGCCATATGACGAGGGACGAATTTTTCATCCACCTCGAAACAGCCAGCAGGAAGTAAGCAAGAATTAAGACTCCGGTCTCTGCGAATGGCGTTTCCCTCGTTGCACTTGGCGTCATGCGGCGATTTCTCTCCCCCCGTTTCTGCCCCCTCTTTCTTTCTCACTCCGCGTCCTGCCCCCCCACCCCCTCGCGCTTCGCCCTCCACGTCCGTCGCCGGTAAAATAATCGGACTGCAAACGCCGCTTTAATTATTCCATTCTACTTAACCGCGTTCCCGAAGCGTTCCACGCCGATCGTTCGCCTTCCTTCCCTTCGCCGCTCGCGTGATAACACCTTTATCCTCGTTTCTCGGCCCGGTCGTCGAGCCGGCCATTCGTGACCGTCCGCGCCGCATCGCGACTCGTTGGCCCAGCGACAAAAAGCCTATCGGCCGAGGATCTTTGGATTATGGTTAGAGCCCCGTAACCGAGGTTTTCTTACGGATCTGGAGGCTCGGTTTAATCTCCCCTTTTCGTGGAATCCGATGCTCTCAGTGGTAGGAGTACTGGGCAGTTGAAAGATATTTTAGGTCTAGCTCAAGGGGTTGTTGTTCGTGTTCGAATTGTATTTTGAATATGTTTATTAGCACGTTGACTGGTGCGTTAGTCGCTGGTGATTGGCTCTGAATTTTTTATTCAGGTTGCGTTGGTTATTGGTGATTGATGGTAGATTGTATTGTTTTAATCAATTCATTAGGAAACTCCAGGATTGCATGATTAATGTATTTAAGTATTTCTTGGCGAATATTTCGATGGATTTTGTCGAGACGGTGTGAGCAAAGGAACGGTTGTGCTTTCTTGAATGAATGTCTATAAGCGTTTTGGGGTAGATGTAATCATGTTTTAGTATAATGAGAAACAGTGGCTGTAGTATGTTTACATACCTGCATCGAGCAAGTTTCGATGTTAGAAGTGTGCTTGGCATTGCTCTACCGCAGTATCAGAGGACTTCTATGCAGCGCGCGTGGCCTGATAGAGATTTCCTTGTAAATGCGCGTGGCAGTCAACGTGTTAACATTTAATGAAGAATAACTATTATGCGGTTTCTGGTGAGCCCTTCGAGCTCGATGGTAATTTGCGGATTGTATATCTTAGGATGATTCACGTTTGAAGACCAAAAGCTCAAGCTGTGTGGTTATTGTAGGGGAGAACTTTCTGGTAGATTTAATGTTTGGGTTTATCGTGTATTAAGTGTTGATTTACTGAAAAAATGAGGAGAGAATAGTAGAATAGTAGAATATATTGCGATGATCCTCGAATTTGCAGAAACTCGTGTCGAGCAATCTTTTCACCCTGAAGATCCAGGATATGAACATAAATCTACGCGTTGGTAAAAATTCAATATAAATGATGGAGGGATATTAAAGTTAAAAACACGAAATTTCGATAACAAAAGTTTGACGCCAGTCGTACACTTGCTTCGGGAGATAAATTTATTTTTAACTTACATCATTTCGACGAATTCTTCGCCGCTGGACAAGGCAAGGAACTAACGATACTGAAATATCAAAAATTTCGATGACTTTCATTTTCGCACAGATTCTGCACGCTCATATTCATAAACGCACTATGAGAAGACATCAAAGAAAATGAAATTCCCATCCGCTCTGCTGGTGTTGCGTGAAAGTGCTGATTAACCTTTTTTGCCCCCCGACAGAGAATTACAGGCGCTTTTTTAGAGACCAAAGAAGCCCCCCGTATATCCTAATAGACTATGATTAAAACATAATTACTTCACCGAATATTCTTTGAAATCTCTTTGTCACCCAGTTACACAGTTTTGGTTGCCCTCGATGGAACAAATTTTCAGCCATGACACATTTCGCGTCAAAGCGCCACGAATAGTAATTATTATTTAACGTGTAATTACCACCTACAAAGTAAACTAATCGGGTAACAAACCGGCATAAAATCGTTTCGTATCGAAGTTACAAAAAAAAAAAGGATCAGATCGTATACTATTTCAAATTACGCATCGATTTAAACCTTCCCTATCGTATTGAAACATGTTAATACCTAACCACACCCGTGCGTGCGTATATAAACGAACAATTTAACCCAGTCATCCGTGGATCATCGTAAAGTATACCTTTCTGATCTTAGATATCATTATCCTACAAAGGCTCGTCTCGACGATATATTCAAAAATTTAAAGCGATACTATCAAGGGTTCTGGGGAAAAAAGAATGGAACTTCTGACCCACATAATCTCCCCAGCAGTTAAAGCCGGAAGCAAGACAAGCCGACAGAGAGAAAGGTGGTGGAGAAGGCAGGGGAGACGAAAGATAGAAAAGTCGCGGAGAACAAAACCTTATGCGGAGGAAACGGGCCGAGGACAAAACTAAATGAAACGAGGTTGACTCTATTCGTCCTCTCCTCGTTTCTCTACCTTTTTCTATCCCCCTTCCACCCCCCTCTCTCTCTCTCTCTCCCTCGCACATCAGCCCTCCCTGGCTCCCTTTCACCCTTACACTTCCTCCCCCGGCCTCTTATTCTTTTACTTCTGCCATCGAACAAAGCACGCGGTCTCGTTATAAAAAAAAAAAAAGGGAAAAAAAAGAGTTGCACGCTCTCGAAGAAGAAAAGAACCGAACAGAGTAGACGTACTAGGAAACACTTTGAACTTTCGGCCTGTTAGCACCGTCCTCCGATTTGCAGAGTCAACTTTGGCGCCCGGACAATACGCGGCCCAAATGGAATCTGCATAAATAGCAGCCGCGTATTTCTTAATATACATAAACACGAGTACGTATCTCTTAATGTACGTAAGCTCAGTCCGTAATGGATGCAAAGCACTTCGCTGGATTCACTTCCTGGGAATTTCGGGTAGCTACTTTGTACGGCGCGATCTAATGGATCGCGCTGAAAAATATATCGCGTTTTACGCGATACTTTTCCCAAATAGCTGCTAACGTAAATCTGGAAAAGTAGCGGGGATTAAATATGAGCGTAATTACGCTCTGTGCCAAAAGCAGTCATACTGCGTCCGCCCTTAACGAACTTCTCCCAATAAATAGAAAGTTTCCACGACTTCGGGATTATCCTCATTACTTGCAGCCATCCGGCCTCCCGAGCTTGCTCCGTACGATACCGCTTAGTACTTCCATGCTCATGTAAATCCAAGTCAAACGCTAAAACCGTGTCAAACGTAAATCAAAGTCAAACGCTAAAACCTTTACATCAGTGGCTGCCAGTCGTCCGACTGGAACATGAAACTATCGAGTTAAGGAAGAACGGTTTCACGCGTAGTAACGAACGAATATTCTCCTTTGTATTTACACGCGAAAATGAACAAACCCCTGAAAGGCATATCGCAATTGATCCACTAAGCGATACCTCAAGATTAATCTAACGAACAATAATTCTCGTAATAAGCGATAAGCGTTACGAAGCCAAATAAAAGCCGGATAAAATCGATATATCCGATCGCTTATTAGACGATCTGGCCTTTCGACGAAGGCTATCGGAATACCGGTAGTCTCCCCATCGAAAAATCGGTCGTTGCTTTTAACGAGCGGCCCCCGGCACTGTCCTTCCTACGGTACTGAATCGAATGTCGCGAAGCAAATAGCCGCGTATCAATCATCAGCGATCGCTACTCCAACCGACGTGGCTCTCCCATCGACTTTCCTTCTATTTTCCGATCGGCACGCCAGGAGATAGCCTTTCAACCTCTGACATGCCTGCGACTCGCAACTCGCGTGGATTTTCTTTAATTCCAGCCAGGGAAAGGCCGGGCCGACGTCTCTATTTATTCAGGACGACGTTTGCTCACCGTTGAAGAACTTTTCCAGATAGTAACGGAGCCGTGAATTTCGGCGGCTGGGCGCGAATCTGTTTTCGTATCTCCGGGAATATGAGACTGACGTTGAATAATGCATTCACGCTCGGAACACTCAGCGGAATTTATTTTCCGCCGAAAGTGCCGTTACGATTCAACGAACTTTCGCCGGTATTTCATGCGACGCCCTTCCACTCTGGAAGCGCGATTATTGCGATACGTTCGAGCCTTCGCCCGCTCCGAGGGTAAGGGCTGGGATGGCGGCCGGAATTGCGGCTAAGGAGGTATAAGGAAAGGGTGTTACTGCAAAACAATTTAAACCGGGAGGCACTGAAGTGGCTGTGAGATTTCTGAAATCGTGCGTGATAAGGAGAACGGAAGGATTCTTTACGCCAGACTTTATTTCGCGATATATATA